>KZ062754.1:81104-107313 GCA_002091835.1 Anopheles maculatus
AACTCCTGAGATCCAGAAGACTCCAACAACGCACGAAATGCGCCATATATCGCACACTGATACTGCCGGTAGTCCTGTACGGGCACGAGTCCTGGACTATACTGGCAGAGGACGCCAATACACTTGCCATTTTCGAGCGCCCAGTGCTGCGGACTATCTTTGGCGGTGTGTGCGAGCAGGGCGTGTGGAGAAGGAGAATGAACCACGAACTCTAGCTGAGCTGTATGACGATGCAAACATCCTGACGGTTGCCAAAGCCGGAAGGATACGCTGGTTGGGGTACGTGATGAGGATGCCGGACTCATGCCCTGCCAGAAAGGTGCTCGTCAGCGACCCGTTCGGCACGAGGCGTAGAGGAGCACAGCGAGCTCGTTGGCTGGATCAAGTGGAGTAAGACCTTAGGGAGATCGGATGCAGCCGATTGTAGAGGAGTGCAGCCATGAACCGAGTTTCCTGGAAACAAATTGGATGCCAGGCCCTGTGTTATAGACGTGCTCCCTAGGAACAGGCCAGGAAAGAAGAAGAAGAAGATGTTGACTTCCTTGCCATGCAGTTTGTACGATCAAGATTCTGTTTTTATCTTATTAAAATTTTTATATTTTTTCGGCAGCCGTGCCACATGGATTTTAATCCATTTGTCTTGAAATTTTGACTTGAAGCTTTCAAAACATGTATTCTCATTCAAAATGTTTCAAAAGAAGCGTTAGAAATTGATAAACTTTGAGAAAAAATGACAAATACCGGACGTACTTCGATCTATACTTTATGCTTTTGCGGGTATATAAACTCCAATAAGACAATCTGTTTTTCGGAAAAGTAAAATGTAACATAATATGGGACAATTTAAAAAAAATCAGATTAAAAAGACAGAGATTGTTAATACAGGCTGCGCGTATATTATTAATCCTAACAACTGGTTAGAACATGAAGTTTAGCAAACTCTTCTAATTATTTATTTTATTCTCAAAATAACAGATGTTCGTATGGTTCTGTCAAACAGTGTTCTGTAATAACAAAAACTTGGCGCATTATTTGGAGTCCAATATTTGCTTAATTTCTTTCTACTTCTATTCTTTATCTTTTTGACCATAGTTACAATCTATCAAAACTAAACGATCCCCTTTAAAAAGTACAGAAAGATATACTAAAAAAATTATTTTGCAGTTTTTTTCCACCTTCTACAGTACGATGCAAATTGGTTCGCCACTATTATTTTCAATTGTTGCATCTTTCGCTCCTGTTGTTTTGGGTATGCACATAATCCTTAACTAATCCGACGACTTGCCCGTTCCGTGGGCACCGTTCCAATAAATGAAAGTGCAAATTGCAACACACCTAAAAATGGCCCCATTTCATTGCACTCTCTACCGCTTCGCCTTGCATTGCTGTCTTTTGGCTGAACATTTGGCTCCCTAGTTGGCGTTTTGCTTGCTGACAACGAGTAAGCCCTCACTTTAATATGCATCCAGCAACCGCTAACCAGTGCTACGGTACGCGTATCTGAACGATGCCAAACATGTTCCGGCACCACATATAACGCCATAGTCATACACACATAGAACACACACAAACAAAGCAATGCTGAAGGTGCGGAAAATCTAATTTAAATTCATAACGAATTTGCACCAGTGCTTCCTTTAGAAAATTTCGACTATTTTTCGACTGCGAAACCATTCACGGCTGCGGAATTGGTAGTACGGTTGTGGTAGAATATTTGGCATGATGTTTGCAACAGCTACAAGCACCAAGGTTGGAGTATGAAACTAAAGGTGAGATAGAAGTGGCGGTCGAAAAAAAAAGCAACAACATCGAATGGATGAAAGAAAGCTGTGAAACGGAGCACATTAATGTACCAGCAAACTAGCAATGGAAAGTTTGTGCCGCAAAAAAAACCAGGCTGCAAAACCAAGTGGCACTCTGACCAGCGCAACAAGCCAGTCGACGGATTTGCATTGCAGTGCAGAACATGGTAGCACAAAAACACACACACGTGCAAAGCTCAACGGTTTGTTTGCAGCCGAACCCATGGCCTGCTGTGAAGCTGCGCGCTGTTTCGAACGCTTGCAAAACGATTGCATACCGTCAGGCGCTTTCGCGGTGAAGACGTAGGTGAATGAAATTCGCTCAGCCAAACAACGCACAACACATTTCCGCTTCAAATTGTCTTTTCCGGTCGTGTGGTTCCGTTTTGCTAGCGTTCTCCTGGTGGTACGTACGTTATGAGCTTGTTACGCTACCAACGAAACGGAGCGCTGTAGTAGCAAAACCCAAGACGAAGGAAACGAAAGCCCAGAGAAGAGAAATCGGAATTAGAAAAAGCGCTCGAAATTAGACCGCCACACAGTGTGTAGTGGGTGTTTTATGGTTGTGTTTTTCAGCTAGCTATACTTTATGCGAGATGGTATGGAAGTTGGCTGGTAAAGTGTTTGATTAGGTAGAATAATAAAAATAGAAAGGAAACAACACCCTACATCGTTCCTAATGGTTTCGATATTTACATTTTTGATAACTTGTTTGTAAACAAACGTCTGATTCATCTCAATTATTGTTTTTGAAGGTTTATTTTTTATTTCTTGTAAAACTCATCTGCGGCCCGGTGGTGTATCCGATAGCGGCGCCGGTCTTCACACGGCAGGACCGGGGTTCGAATCCCGGCGGACCGCCTCCCCGTACGCAGGACTGACTATCCAGCTACGGGTATAAATAAGTCACAGAAAGCTAGCAATTGCTAGCAGGCCAAGACCTACAGAGGTTGTAGTGCCAGAGAAGAAGAAGAAGAAAACTCATCTATATTTTAGATAGAGCATACATCTATGTCCTTCCTCTAATAATTTAATTATGACATTTAATTTAATTTTCGATCTGATTAAATCTTTTCTGTTCAACAGGGACTTGGACTATGTTTGGCTAATTGTATGTGAGCTAATGCGTTACATGTTTGACAGCATTAGAATCGCATCAAAATATGTTCTGCAAACAGCTAATTTAATATTGAAATTAACTATTTCACAACATTATTAACAGAAATCATATAATAGAGCGTTATTGAGACATGTTTTCATTTCTTGTATTACATATATTTATTAAACAATCAAATAAAAAGAGCAGCTACATCTTGACTATAGTAATAGGGGTTTGAATCTTCGGTTGTAGTACGACTGATTATCCAGTGACTCTTTAATCCAACTATACATGACTGGAAGGACCCTCCGCAATCTAATAATGTTGACAATTGCCGATGCTTGGACTTCCGTTGGATCCCGTAACCTACTCAAACTTATGTGTCCAAAAATTCAACGCTATTTGCGATGTCTTTGTGCCTTGTATTTCATCGACTAAATTCGTTTCAATATGTAGTGTGTATCCAACACCTGGCCCAAACGATCAGCTAGGTCATAACAACGATTTAATGGACTTATTGATACTATGGAGTTGGATAGTCCGTCCTCACTACGGGGGAACAGTCCGATTGGAATTCAATGCCCAATAATACAAATATAAGGTTCATGTTTAATAGAAAAATACCACAGTTGAATTTGCATAATTATTGAACATTAAAGTCAGGGAAAGTCAAGTTTTAGGAATTTTTATCAAACGATAAAAAAGAAAAGCCATAAATAGTTCCTTCAATTACGCTTCAGGTCTAATCGGACATTAAAAAAAGTTACTAATACAATTCCTGTACATTAGAACAGGAAAGAGAATAAGACTAGCGGATACAAGCGGAAGACAGTATATCGTCCCAATTTACCTTGCAGCAAACATTTATTATATAAAGGTATCCGAAAAACCGCACAGTTTACTCTTAATTGCAAATCAGTTATGGGAAGATAAATTAAATATACAGTGTAATATACTACGTCCAAGAGTCATACCATGTCTATATTACTGAGTCCAAGTTATGCGCAAAACACTAAGTAGAAAACCCAAATTCACAAAGTGTAAAACATTCGAAAACATAAATAAATTATGTGCTTTTATTGTAAAAGAAACTATTGGTGTTTCTTAATTAAATATTAAGGCTGGTGTCATTGCTCGGTCGCATGAGACTTGGGTTTGGGTTTGTTTGCATTGTAATCGGCCAGTTCAAGAAATTTGAGTTTATACTAGCGAGTTCATTTGGTCGCATGAGACCGTGCAACCAAAATCAAAAATTTTTGATTTTAGTCATATGACCAAATCTGATCTGTCAAATCCCATACAAATCCCGTGCGACTAGTCGCATGCGACCGAGCAATGACACCAGCCTAAGGAACTATGGTAGCCGGCGATGGCTGCCGGCAGAATTTTTCTATTACAAGAAATAAATAAATAAGTAAATACAAAGATAAATTAATCATTGAATAATAAAAAAATAAACTCATCATGCCTAGCTAGTTTGACCTTTGACCTAGGTTTGAAATTGCTTGGTAAAGATTCCCTTTGTTTTAAACTTTGACTTTGTCATATTTAATATCCTCACGCAATTGACTTTAAGAGAATCAGAATCATAAACCAGGTAAGCAAAACTCTCTCGTAAAACTATCTCAAGCTGAAATTAGTTTTTCTCATAATAAAATTAAATCCTTGGCCAGACCGTGCTACTTGAATAAAAAAATATATATATTTTATTCTATTTTGCGATACGTGAATAATTAGAAGAACTTTTCACTCAAGTAGCTCGATAAAGGAATATGGCAAATAAAAGAAAAATAAAAACCTCTTAAATTATAAACGCACAATCTTGTCACTAGTCTGTTCCAATTAGCGGGAATCAAAATTTGTCTACAGCTTTATGCCATTGTATGATAGTTTAACGAGCAACAAATGGGCTTTTGATCGAGATCAACACAGGCACGCATGTTGCAAAGGAGAGACAAAACTATTGAGAAACATTAACACTTCATTTGCTGAATCCGACGGTTCATCGGACCACTTCACTTTAAAGCCCAGCCCGCTGCATTCCTAGCATATCAAAACACCAGCATCCCGCACCAGGCGTCTCCATCGCACGGTAGCTACAAGGTAGGTCACAAGCAACAGGATATCTCAGCAGCTGGCGAACACTTTTTTTTTGCCAGCCCGCTTCGAGAAGGTACGAAAAACGTGTTCAACCAAAGTCTCTCTCTCTCTCGCGCGCGCCATCGGTCTGTAGAACTCTCCCCGTTGTAGAGTGTTTTTCTCATTTATTTTCTCTCTAGCGAACCGTTTTTGCTCTCCATTCCAGGTCACCGTAGCTTTCCTCGCAGAGTGTGTTTTTTGGACAAGACAAAGACATGCGAATGTTTAATTTTATTTATTTACTTTCTTCTCCATTTTATTATCATGATAAATAACAATAATTTACATTACTTAATTCAACATATCCTTTACGTACTAGGCACAACAAAATCTTTCTCAGATTATCTCTATTCTAAACTGTTTTTGTAGGGAAATCTTCTGAGAAATAGAACCACTGTGTGACGACATCAACACCCGTTTTGCGCCCATAGTGGCACCCCCGTTCATGGTGAAATCGTGCCAAATCGCTCTCCGTTCACTGAGCAACTCACTGTATCCCCAGCTTGCGCTCTTCTGGTACGCTCTCGGGCAGTACTCGGAGTACCGGGCAGGCGACCCCAGAGCACGCACACGTGCGCACACACACACATCTCCACACGTGCGCACCACCCGTACCAACCAGCCCCGAACCAACGCAGGGCCAAAAGCGCGCCCGATCGGCTTTGGCTCAGTGCCGTCGGAAACTGTGGCGCGTACGGACCGCGCGTCCGCATCGGTTATCGCGTGCTCGAACACGCTTGCAAACTGCAGGACTGCAGCTTTGCTGTGCGCATCATCCAGACGGGGTCGCCTCCAGTGTTAGGCATACACACGCACACCTGCGAGCGGCAACACGGGGGGTAGTTGGTGAGGGAAAGCGTGGAGGTGGAAGGTGGGAAAAGGGAGAGCCAGGGAGCGGTAACCGGGACGCCCAGAACGCCTCCGGGGTGACGAGGTGAAACAGTGCGTGTGCGTGCGTGTGTGTGTGTGTGAGGAGGACGTCTCATCGGGACGAGTGGGATGTGACGGTGAACATGGTTAGTAGTGTCTAGCGAATGTGTGTGGGGCCTGCTTACGGCGTGTCTTCAGAGTGGGATGAGGAGATGAGTGGTCGTTTCTGTGGTCTTAAAAAAGTGTACCTTTTGTGCAGGCACAGCCAAACTGCCGTATGACCTCCGTTGTCCTGTACGGATAATGAGAGGCACCTGTACCTGTCTACTACCCCTACTGTAGATAAGATCTGTGCGTGTGTGTATGTGTGTGGTGTGCGTTCGTATATGTGTGTGTGTCTGTGTGTGTGTGCGTTAGTCAGTGAAAGTCGGAAGGTTTTATGGATATGGCTTTTTAAATTACCCTGTTACCTTCTTGAGTCTTCGCAACCAACATAATGGAATTCCAACCAAGCGGACATTCATTCGAGTAGCAGCATCCGTTACCCTTGCGTAGTCCATTTTCATGAAAAGCTGGGGTACTATTCTATGGGGATTGTAACTTTTCCTTCCAAACCGCTGCAAATGTCACTGTAAAAGACTCTCAGCTCAGGATAAAACTCCATTACAGATTTCTGATGCTGGAGTTGCGAGCTAACTTTAAGCTGTCAGGGATGAAGTTATACCACCACCGATATGCTCCAGGAAGAATATCTTTCTAGAACATAAATGAATTTGTGCTACTAGGTTCTCGACTAACAGAGGCTCTGGTTTGGCATTGGGCCTAAGAAAACTCCACTAAACTCCGTTGCGAGCAGTGGAAAACGTCATAGCATTGGTTTGCCTCCAGAATAAAACCTTTTTTTTTTGCTTTGCGTTTGATTCGTGCTTATGTACGTGTGTGTGTGTGTGTCCCAGCATCCAACCGTGTGGGAACAAACGAGCGTGGGGCTAGAGGCTAGAGAGCAGAGGGTCAGCGAGAGCTTAAGAGCCAGCAAGGAAAGCGCGTGAGAAGGAGTGGGAGAGCGTACCTGCGTGCGATCTCGGAGAAAAACCGGATACGCTCGGGGAGGATGAAAAAGGTCACCGGAAACACGACCGAAGCAGTGCGTGGGCAGGTTGCAGGAAAATCGAGGTCGTCGAATGATTATTGATATTAATTAGCATATGAGATTTGCCACCGTTGTGTATGGGTGTGATAGCGAGTTTTTTTTTATAAAAGAAAGATTGAGGAAAGCCTGTGCTGCAAAATGGCTGTCAAATGGTTAATGGATGTGCTTGAGAGGTTCCGCGAATCCGACGTCAAAGCCTTTGACTGCCGATCACCCAAGTGCTTGATGGTAATGGTAATTAAAATCAGTTTTTGTGCCTAACTTTCTCTAATTGGGTTGAGCAACTTTGGTTCGCAGCTTGTCAAGAGCCTGGTTTCGATTGTGGCACTGTATTCTGCTGCGTGCGCTTCAAAGCTTCAAAGTTCAATACGTAAGAAGGATCCTTAGCTTGAAGGATTGAAAGGATAGCATCAGATATCAAGTGGGTTAAAAATAAAGGACGGTATTTAGGAATTGTGTTGTTCAATTACGAGTTTTTCTAATACTCAAGCGTAGCCTCAGAAAACTAAGACCGTTTGCCTATTACCAATCATCAAACAATTGTAAGGTGCTTGTACAGACAATAACAAAAATAAAAATTCATTCTCCCACTGCTTTTTTGTACATCCTACGGGCGTTCAAAGAACATGCGAAGCACAATACATGCAATACATGCTCGTTTGCTTGCTTGTCATGGCTGGTGGCTGGATGCTGGAACCGATTTCCAACTTTCGTGCCCAAGCGCGTACCGTACAAGCTTATTGCGGAACGGATGAGAAATTCGTCCACAAACGAGAACACTTTTCTGCTCGACCGAGTACAACACAAAAAAACAGACACACACGTGTATGCGTGCGTATGTGACATTCCGTGGCAGCATGTGTAGTAACCGATGTTCTTGCTTTATGGTGTCTATCTACCAAACACACGAACAACAACAGCGACTCGATTCCATCTCGGGACCGGTAGCAGTAGATAGAGCAATCCGATCCGAAGTCAACTGGGAGATGGACCTATCCGCACCAGTCGACCTAAAACAAAACAAAAAAAAAAACGCAAAATCTAAAAGGAAACAATAATATCCCCACAGCGTAAGAGAGAGAGAGTTGATGATGAGCTCAGCCATCCGTCGTTCCGTGTGTTTTTTTTGTGTTTTGGTTTAGTTTTTTTTTGTTCTTGCTTTTTCCGGTGAGTGGGTTTTCACAACGTACACCTGACCCTCATCATGCCCGCTTCGGGCGCTAGGATGTTACAGCATGCCCAGATACGACTGACGCAACAGGATTCTACTTTGTTGCGATAATACTCGTGGCGAAAATTGCGAGGCAAAACTTTTACCGTGCAAAAGCGAAAAAGGGATGGAGGGGGGGGGGGGGGGGGGATTGAGGATGGGGGGAAGCGAACGAGGGGTATCCTTTCGAGAAGCGAGCTAAGTGTCGTGGCTACAGCTTTTGGGCCGTGTGGTTCGGTGCGAGATGAGCGTTAGCAGGGAGAGCGCGTACGCGAACAGGGCGACAGATTGAGAGCGTAACAGTGAACAGACAAATCAAGCTCCAGCATAGGATAGGACAACGGATGGACGAGGATTACCGGTGTGTGTACGTGTGTGGGTGATGTGTAGTATGTGTTGGTGTGTCGGTGAAAAAGTTTTCTGCCACACTGATAACATGTACATCGAACAAGACTAAACCTTTTATTCTGCTGCTTTCTTTTTGGAACCTGAAACAACTGATAACATGCTTTGTAAGGGAAGGATCTGTGGGCTGGAATGCCAACGAACAAAAAAAAAACAGCGATTCAATCGATATCAGAATCAGAATATGAAATGCCCTCAATTCTTATCTTTGGAAAAGTCGAGCAATCATGCTGTATTTTACCATTTCATTTTTATGTCAAACACTTCACTTATTGTAACATGCTAAATATATTAAAACTATAATACGTTTACTAAGTTGTCTATTTATCGAAGCACCATAACAAGTCCTTTGTTTTGTACCGATTTTCCGACAAGATGTTCCCTTCATTTGGCATCTTAAAGACATTTGAATGGATTGTAATGGCTCAAGCTTTGCAGTGTCATTACATCGATATGGTTAGAAGAATCGTTCGTTTCTAAAGCTACCCATTACATCTGCATCCTATTAAGGCGCACGTAAATCTTCTACGAACGACAACAATTCTCATAAGCTTAAGTGCCTATTGTAGCAGGCAGAATAATTTATTTCCTATCGATTTATGAAAATTGTTGTCCACAATCAAGACAATATTGGTCGTGCACGGGTTGCAAGGACGCCGATAGAATCGGGGAGGGTGAATAATCCATCAGGCACTTCCTCCGTATTGCTCTGCCTTTGCTGCTTTGAATATTTATGTATTGCATAAATACAGGTAAAGCAATCCAATACCCAGTGGAGAGGTTCAAAGTCTGCTTCACCCTTAATGATAACGTCAAGAATCCTGAGCTCATAACAACAAATCTTTCAGCAATGTTATTGATACTTTTTGGTAGGATTAAAGAACGGCTTTAAAGGTATGGGACCTAAATTCGAAGACAAAAAACACAACTCTCCAAGGACTCTGCAGTACCATTATGTTTATGCATTTCGAATCACAATAACAATTCCCTCCTAAAGCGTTCGATGATACGAAGCGTCGTTACGAGAACGTTCGTCTGACTCCATCAAACCGTATTCAATATGGTTTTGTGCAAAAAAAAAAACGGGTCCAATAACAATACCCATCAACCAGATGGACCAGATGGAGGGAAACCAAAACTTCAAAATCAATTCCCAACAAATGAATATGTCCCCTGTCGATATTCTTGCCCACCGTCCCCGAGGATTGTAAACCATTCCAAATCGAATGAAATGCCACAAGCGAAATGAGCAGCAAATCAAATCGCTGCAGGAAAAGTGAAACCAACAGAACAGGAAAAACAAAACGTACAGCTCTATGCAAGTGGCAATCATGCATTGATAAGGGAAAATGGCACACGCCAAACGAAAGCTTTGTTAGCTTGAGAGCGGGAAAGAGAAAGTATGGGATGTATGTGAAGCTGAACGCAAGAAGGTGTGTTTCTATTGGTGCGTGAGTGTTCGAAGCATTGAGCTGCTTGCTCGTTGTGTGTGTGTGAGTGAGTAGGGGTGTGGAAATGAATGTGGAAAATGATACTAGGTCCATTTATCACCGTTGATATTCTGCTGACGGCATATGCCAGCGAAGTGTGGTTCGTTAGTAGCGTAGGATAAAGACCAGGATGTGAAGAAGCTGGGAAATATGTGTGTGTGCGTGTGTGTGCGCTAGCGTTTGCATGTGTATAAGTGTGTGTATGTGTGTCTTTAACTAACAATGAGGACGATCGAAATATTATGTCCATTCATAGCCTGCAATTCGTAAAACACATGAAGCACCTAATGATGCTCTACAAATAGACGGCAAGTTTTGTATTTTTTTCTGGGTCGGTAATATTATAAAGCGTGAAACATGTATGGATTGAGTTAGCTGTAATACTATTTTATAATACTCCTGTAAAAATATGTTCATTTCGTTTAGTACTTTTAATACTTTGTTTTTCTTTATTTACAATTCTCTATTTTTTATTGATCCTATTGTACTTAACGTTCTAAAACGTTTTATTCTTATTTACTTACCTTTTATCCTTTTTTGCACCTTTTTTCCTTTGTTATTTTATAAATATTTTAAAAGTAACGTTTCCTATTCGAGTCTTTCAAATTGTTATTCTATGTTCCCTAGGTTTTGCTGAATCTATTTATCGTTTTTATCAACAGAATAATACATTTAAGGAAGATGCCCGTTTCATAGTAGCAAAAAAACAAGAATATTGTTACCGAACTCATCCTTGATCGGTGGGTCAAATCAAATATTCTCCATATCCTGAAGCCTATCGTCCGGTCCTTCGCTCTGGTCCTTCGAAACTCAAGAACTTCCACAACACGCAATCGAATCTTCCCGCCTGCAGATATTTGGGCATCCAGCAGCAACACAAAACCATCCATCATGACCATTGTTGTGCGATTTCACTGTCCTATTCGATAGGCTATAATGGAAGTTTTTCACACAGACACACACACATCGTTCCTTTCGTCAGGGCATTGGGAACATCGTTAGCTTCTCTTTTACATACGACAAACCAGCTCGCAGGCACTATTTTCGATCGTTGGTGTTTATAGTTCGCTTCACATTGTGCCAGGAGGGAACCCCAACTTCACAAAAGAAAAACGAGGGAGAGAGAAAAAACCATGTAGTACACAGCTTCAAACAAGATAGACACACCGGTTTTATGCTGTATGAAGCGTACGAGAAACACACACACAAAAAAACGCTCCAACTGCAAAACGGTGGCTCGGTAATACAGCGGGACCTTCCGCTAGGGTGGTGAAAACTTCCGTGAAAACCGGAAACACACTGGCAGAAATTGAATTCGTCAGAGTAGTGAAATTTTCCTGTCCATGTTTGCGGTGCACGTGTTTGTATGTGTGCGTGTTTGTGACAATAAGTATCAGTGAGTGCTAGTGCTTGTGCTGGTGATTTATATTTATTTAAATAACAATCACTTCCGTTTCCTTCTTCGTTGAGAGTGTTTTGTTTTATATATTTAAGTGGTGTTTATGGTTGTTGTTTTTTTTGCGTAGTGTAGCAGTGTTAATTCCTCTGTATGTGGTGCAAAGTACAGCGAGCGTTGAAGAGATGATGATGGGCAAAGAAGTTGTGGTTCGTGATGGCTACTGATAATAAGCTACTTAGGAAGTATCGGCATTGAGTGAGTGTAGTTGATAGGTGAACGTGTGTACGATACGGCATTCTTCTAGAACTAGCGGCATCTAGTATAGAGAGATCTGGTGGGAATTTCGAAATACCTTATCGTTTAAAATATTCCACACAACGAGAAGCACACGAATTGGATAACTGTTGGAATTGGACTAAGCAGCTGTAAATATCGCAGGATTTATCCGGAGCAATTATATTGAAGGTAAGCTCAGTGGGCATTTTATTTTAGCAACTCTTTGTTTTTTGTGACACACATTAATGTCTTTTATTTAATCGATTTATAGCAGTTCGGTAAACTTTTGTCTTTGTCGTACTTTATTGTTTATTTAGTTGTCCATCATTAAATATCGTTTGCAGTAGCTTGGGCTTGGGAGGAACAATAAAACATCGCAAAAAAACGGCACACCAAATAAACTTCCTAGACCTTGGGCAGGATAAACAATGCTGAAAGTAATTTTATAGTCCCACATTTTTATTCCTCCCTGGTCCAATACGCTATCGAACGAATGGTACGACTAGCAGGGCACACACAAAAAAAACCCCCCCGTGAGCATGGGATGGTAATCGCAATCTGCAACTACCCATAAATAATCGGGGATTTACGAGGTTCCATTAGCTTGCGACAGTGCGCAAGTAAATCATTCTTCAGTTCAAGGGATTTTTACTGCCCCCCGGTTAGTAGCAGCAGCATTAGTGGCAGTAGTAGTGGTAGTAGTTGTTGGAACAATGCAAACAGTATTGATATCGGTATCGGATTCTGGCTGACGGTTCGGTTTTGGACCGGGAGGCACAACGATCGATCGATTGTTTTGTTGCTTTGTTTATCGCCTTCGGCATGCGATGCGATAATTGTTTGATTAATTCCACAGATTCAGATGAGGCTAGCGTTAGACTGTGAAGTTTATTGTAGCGTCTGGTATGCGGGGAATGTTGTTTATGGGGTTTTTTTTAGCTTCACTTTTTTTTTGTTGGAGATAGTTTACTGTTTTATGCGTCATTGAATTTCATTGTCTTGATAAAAATAATTCCATTGATTGGGGTTTTGTGAATGCTTGAGATTGACTGCAACGAATAAAACTAGATATTTTTCATTCATAATATTGCTTTGAAGCATCTCAAATGTTTTCCCTAATACTGAGATCTATGAAGACTTTCCTGCAAGCAGAAACTTTCTTACTTAGACCTTAGACCTCTAAACTTCTTCTTCTTCTTCCCTGGCACTACAACCTCTGTAGGTCTTGGCCTGCTAGTAACTGCTAGTTTTCTATGACTTAGTTATACCCGTAGTTGGATAGTCAGTCCTGCGTACGGGGAGGCGGTCCGCCGGAATTCGAACCCCGGTCCTGCCGTGTGAAGACCGGCGCCGCTTTCGTATACACCACCGGGCCGCCCCATTTGACAGCTCTCACATAAAGCAGTTGATTTGTAGACTCATACGAGAGGTTTAGATGGCTTAGTTAAGCTTGAAAATCTGATCACTTTAAGCCATCTTCTACTAAACAGTTGAGTATTCACAACGGTTGGATGTAAACAGACAAACTCATCCTGAAGCGTTTGACAACTGACATACCATTCTGACAGTTGCGATGCCTACGACTTACATATTATTGTTGCAGAGTATATGTGCTTAAACTTTAAGGAATTAATTCATAAGGTAACATACCAGAGTAAAATTCACACTTATATTTCTAGAACATCGGTAACATGAGGTGACCTTGCCAAAGAAGCTCAAGAAATATCAAAAACAAACGATTTTTAAGCATCTGCTCGAACCAAGTTTTGTGGCTAGGTTTCCCTTTCATTTTAGCATTTTAGCAGCACTTCATCCGCAAAACGTCAAAACACGTACAAAAAAACTATATCAGATCCAGTATCGGATGCACAAAGAACCACAATTGAAATTAAATGTCCTGCTTGAGTGTTTTTCCGTATAAAAAACCCACCAAAAATGATGACCCTCAATGTTTACCATCTATTCCGCACCGTGTGAATAAAGAAATTGCCGAACGCTACAGTTTATTGCGGTTTATTAAAACATTTACACCGAGTCCCTGGCCTTCATTTCACGCTCCACCCCACGTGCACTAAATCTTACGGCACGTACTCCGTGCACTCCCCGTTTGCTCCGCTTATCGTACCGGCTGAAGAGCGTCCAATGAGCCCCGGCAATAATTCAATTTCGCCTGGATGGTCTATAACAATAAACAGATTTAAAATCGAGTTTCAGTTTATCTTCCGCTCCGGCGAGGTGGTGAAAATTGCCAACCAGGCAACTAGCTCAGCACACAACAACTTTTGCACCTTGCGCCCCGACCTGTGCTGCTCTTCAGCATGGACAAGATCACACGTCAACAAATTCACTTACAGCGTAACGCGATGTAATGTTGGCCGGGTCGGCAGCGACTCCGGTGGGTTCATGGAAAGCAAAGGCAACACCGTCTTTTCGCTCAAGACGCTCCACGAAGACGTGGGTTCAATTGCAAGCCAATGTGCTGCTGACATGACGCTCATGAAATAGCATAAACGACCGTAAAAAAAGTCAATGCTCCCTGAAGCATTAAAAAGGGCAAAGTCTTGAAAGGTTTGCTTTTTTTTCGCTCTCTCTTGCGCTACTCTACTTTTTATGACATCGAGCATTACGTTCAACACGTTGATATTTTCATCTTAGTTCAGCTTTACTAGCTTTGTAACTTAGCAGTGGTGGTAATTTATGTAGTCCTTTTGCTTCATATGTCTCGTGATGGTATGCTTGCACTGTGCCAAAGGGAATCAGTATTAATGCACTCGGGAAGTATGTGTGTAGAAATGTAAAAGAAGAAATAAATTTAAACAAAAACTTTAAGAAATATTCAACTGAGACGATACAAAACAAACCCATTTGAGTGCTCAATGTTTTCGACTAAAACCAAAAAAGTCCAAAGATAACAACAAAAAAACTCATCAAACCAAGTATCACTAACGCTTAATGAAGAAGTTTCTGCTTCGGATACTGTTGAAAACAAACGGTAAAAGCGCCTGCTCTATTGTTTTTCTTCGCTGAATGAAGACAAAAACTTTTCTACACAAACAGCAAACTTGGCTCGAACGTCAACTCAAACGCAATCAAGTACGAAGATCGTCGATATCACGTGTCTAAAGTTTGTCCCAATAACAATCAACCGTAAGTTTCCGTACCCTGCACAAGCACAAAGCAATGACAAGCATCCTTTCCCTTTCATCCCGGTGCTTTCCTGCCGCCCGTCTGCACCGTCCGTCCTACAGCACCCGCCTTTTGATTGCAAGCTGTTGCCATCGTTCTGGCTAGAATAATGAGTCCGTTTTTGTGTCATTATTTAACTTTCTCTCTTTCTTCGTCAAAAACTGCGACGCTCGTTTTGTGTGTGTGTGTGTGTGTGTGTGTGTGTGTGTGTGTGTGTTTCCACAGCAGCAAAAATCATCAACAAACTCATATCATCTATCAAACCGTGCCGTATACTTAACGTCCTCATGCTGTCCCGAAACCAAACGGCTTGTACGAAAGCAACAACGAAAACAACTGGAATGGAATAAAGGCAAACGGAAAATGGAACGAATATCTGCTCTAATTGAATGGAAAAGCCTTCCGGAGCACATTACCGGACGGCCCAACCCTGTGCTTTATGCCATTCTCATTTGCATAACTTCCACTTTCATTCGCAAGGGTGGCTATTTGCATCGGATTGGATGGATTGGAATTGTTGTACTTTTGTCGTAATGATTTTTTTTTTTGGTTCTTGTTGTGTCTTTCGGATGGTACGAGAGAATCTGAGGGACAGAAAGTGTTATTGTAATGGGACAACTTTGGGCGTTATGTGTACAGCAAGACTTTTTAGCTCAAAAGTGTTTTTGGGGTGCATTTTTGTGGGTGTTTTAACCAAATGATGAACATGTTGTGGGTAAAAATTTACAAAATCCCTAAGGATTGTAATTGAAACTTAAAGTTTAAAGTAAATGTAAATTGCGATTATTAAAGAATTTTTAAATTGATTATCAAATTTGTCCTTTTGGTACCACTTAGAACACTTTTTTTTACAGCAAACAACAAGTAGCGGGCTTGTTTACTGGTACATGAGAACTTTCGAATATGACGTCTCTTTATAGGTAAAACTCCTTGAACGATTACGAGGTTTCATGGTAGATGAGACTTAGATGATGATTTCTTGGAAGATGAGATCCCTTCGACAGCGAGTTCTTTTTGAGCCCAAGACCCTCTTCACTACAAGCCCTCATCGACAAGGAAGTCTTTTGGTGAATGTGTCTTAGCTGAGGTTTGAACGTCGTGATCCCTTCGACTACAAGGTAGATGATGCCTAGGTGATGTAACTTCGAGTTCAGACAACGAGTTCAATTCGATACCGAGGATCTTTTAATTCAAAGCCTGTTGGCGTAACCTGAACTGCATGGCTCATTGGGACAAGGTGGATGAGACATCATCTTTAAGGCTTCTGAATGGCAAGACTTCTTTCTTCTTTCGTGGCCTAACGACCTCTTAGGCCTGCCATTTTTTGCTTACTAAACTTATTGTTTCCTCATAGTTGGATAGTCAGTCCTCACTATGGGGGAACGGCCCAGATGAGACCTTGAATAGCAAGACTCTATGAGATATAGAACGTTATCGAGTATAAGGTTCGACTGCAAGGTAGATGAGCCTCATCTGTGGCTAAAAGGCTAAAAGATGATGCGGCTCCTTGAAAGATGAGGTCCGATTACTAGTTTCATTTCGAGAATAAGGCTCTCTGTATTTCTAAGTTTCTTGGAAGGCGTAGCCTGAACGACAAGACCAGCCATGGGAGATGAGGCCTCATCGACTGTGAAGCCTATTAGTGGATGAGCCTTGGATAAGGTTTGAATGTAAGGTAGATAAGGCCTATTTGATACGGCTTGGGATGATAACATCCCTTCGACTGCGAGTCCAAAAGGAAGACGTTGCCTGAACAGCAAGGCTCCTTAGGAGATGACGCTAAGTGATTACTCTTGGTGGATATGCCTTGGATGAGGTTTAATCGACGAGATCCCTTCGTCTACAAGGTATATGAGGCCTTGATAATGTGGCTCTTTTGTTCTTTACGAAACCAAAATTCTCTACACTAAAAAACCTCTTGGTAGACGTAGCCTGAAGGGCAAGGCTCCTTACAATATAAGGCCTAATTTACTACGAAGTCTCTTGGTAGATGAGTCTTGGATGAGGCTTGAACGGGGAAATTCCTTCGACTACTAGGTCTTTTTTAAGATGGCTAGAAAGTCTCTAGACAGACCTAGGCTTTTGGAAGACAAGGTTCTTTGCGTGATGAATTCACCGAGATGATTTTTTGAAAATTAAGATAATCAATGTTGAACGACGAGGACAATGATGATTTTACAAGTTTGGCGGGGAAATGGTAAATTGTTTTCTTTTAATTAAACATAAATAATTAAATCATTATAATATGTATCAATCATGTTGCGCTATTTTCTAATTACAACTAATACCAATTTACGTGTTATGGTAATTTTTTGAAATAATTTTGTTGAAATTGCACAGTTATTTAAGTTTACATACATATGCTTTAGAATACGCTGTTGTGCTGCTTTAAACATCTACTATATTAAGCAACGTTTCAACAGCTGACACAGCCACACGCATTATTTAACAGTTTTGCATAAAAAAGAATCTTTCCGATTTACATCAGGGAACAGCGTAACCACCGAGAAGGTTGTGCAACGAACGTTTAAATCCATGGACCATTTAATTATGGGCCACGAGAGAGATCACTTTTTTTGTTGCGCCACAACTCGTAGCTCTGCTGGCTAAATGCAAAACCCATTGTGCTCTGTAGACGCATCGAAACAGTCCAGCATCCCGGCTCGCAGACCGAGCACAATCCAAAACGGTCTACCCATTATACAGCCTTCGGTGGTACGGTTCGCGAAATGAGCCGCTGCCAATTTGGGACTGGCTCAATAAAGGCATCCCATAAAGGCCGATCTCGCGAAATGAGAAAACTTAACAAAACCTTTCAGTGCTATTCTGGCGTCCTTCACGCGATGGGACGTTTGGTATGTGTGTCTGCGCGTGTGTTGCAGCAGCAATGGAGAACCAAAAAAAAATGCGCATGGCGAACCGAAGAACAGAAGAAAACAGAAATCCTGCCCAAAATGAATCAGTTCCGTTTTAGCACTCGAAATACGGTTTTGCTACTGTTTAATTTTTTTGCCTCCTACATGAGATCCTTTGTGTGCGCCTTTATCGGACCGATTGCCAAACGTAGGCAGAACACATGGGAGAACTGCCATACCGCTGCCACGGATAGTTGGGTTACATCAAAAGCACAGCCGACTACCGTTTGCACAGAGACCACCTTCTCTGGGGAGCAAAGCGCGGCAATGGGAATGATAAATTAACACCATTAAAAATGCCATTTTATGCTTAATGCATAGGTAATGAGCTGGTGATGCTGAGGTGCTCAAGTATGTGTACGAGAGTCTTGTAGATTCTGTTCTGCAACTTTCATACATCCTTGTAGATCATTGTGTTTTTTTTAATATCCTGCAAGGTCTTTATAGCATTTTGTACTTAAAACACTGAAGCCTAGTTGGTCGCTTTTTTATGGAAGGCTTATAGAAGAGATCAGTTAACCTCCTAGGTTCTTAAAGCTAGCATCAATGACTGTATTCAAGCGCAGATAAATTAAGCTACACAACTAACCAAATTGGTCCTTAAATTGCTAAATAATTGTTGTACTACTTCTGTATAACACAGTCAAGAAAATGATCTCGCTTAAGATAAAGTTTTCGGTCCAATCTATCTAGTAAAAGGAAAAGTAGGTAAATGTGAAATAGCAAACCAAGAGCTCCTAAGGATGAAACGCCGGAGAATAACATCACGAATAAATAGAAAACTTCACATAAAGTTATTATATTTTCTGTATTAATTTATATACTCCGATTTCGGTCCCTACATCTTTGACCATAAGTGTTAGAAGTCCTTTAAATTGAATTCTTTCGGTACTTCTCTATAATATGATCTATTCCATCTCAATCTCGAGCTTACACGACCATCCGTAATGTGGTGGCCTTCAGCTTCTCTGGTGACCTCCCTGGCGTGTCTAGAATCCATCTAGGGAAAGTTCACGATTCTTGGAACGCTTTGACAGTGTGCCCGTAACATGGAGAGATTTGTCATAGTGGAGTTTACTGACATTTTCATCTGCTTTCCGCCATCAACCTGGACGTTCCGGCGTGAACGCTCCATGTTAGGATGACTACTCAACGTTCCCGATTCGGCACTGGTATACGTTTCCTGCTATATGTTGTGAATTTATTGTTGTATGTAACCTGAATTGTGTAAGTGACCTAATTTTTTTACAGTATTAGTTGCAAGAGTTTGACTTAATTTAAGTTGCATGAAGAGACATATTGAATTTTAAAATAAATTAACAAGTTAAAAATTGACTGTTGAGTTGGTAATTGCCACTGATATGACTTGTCCAGACTTCAAACAAACTCCACCTTCTTCACTACAATGAATTAAAATTATATTAATTTTAAAACTACCTATAAAACTTGATGAAGATATCGGGACTTTACTTGCTTACTTACCATGCGCTACAACCGTTCCCGTTTTTGGCTTACTGCACACCGCTCACAGTCCAATGCTGATATCTTAAATATCCCGGGCTTTCATGCGGTCTCATTAACGTCATCACTTCATCTCACTTTAGGTCTACCACGCCTCCTCAGTCCATGTGGTAGGCCTAAAAGTATTTTGCGTGCTGGGTCGTTCGGTGCCATTCGCATGACATGACCAGCCCATCGGAGCCTTGCTATTTTAATTCACTGCACGATGGTCAGGCCACCAGTTTGTAAAGCTCGTCATTGCAGTGGCTCTTTCATTGTCTTTTCACACATACTGGGCCAAAAATCCTCCCTGCGCATCTTCCTCTCGAACGCGGTTGTAAAGGTTCCATCAGATTTAGTCTCTGGAGAAATTTCCTCAGGCTGAAGGATCTCCGGTTAGCATCAAGCACCCTTAATCGGCATCGGGGCTTTGTTCGCATTCAAATACTCGATATTATCTCTATTCTTACACGGTCACTTGTCCAAAGAATAATACTATGTTTCAATCACTTATAATTATCGCAATTTCAGCTATTTCAGGCTTAACCATGTTTCAGTATTAACCATGTTTTATCACAACTATCTGGGATATAATTATTACTTATATGTTTATATTTATACAAAATATTGTTTTCTGTACTCTGCTGCTTATTGTTCCGATATAAAACAACAGAGTAATATAAGAAATGTAAATGTAATTGATAAAAAAAAACTCCGAATTTTCATCCGATTACCCTACCACTTGGTGGTCAACTCACCTGTCCGTGATCAAAGTATACTTGTTGACTACATTATGATTTGAGAGTTACATCAGTTTATATACGGTAGCTATGACAAGAACAGTGTAAGAACATCGCTCGATCCGGGTTTGAAAAGAGTCGGATATTGTGTCACCCTCTTTGTCAACCAAATACAATTATCACAATTAAGTATAAGATTCGGGTGTTTTTGGAAAAGGAAAAGTGTATCGGCCAGAAGCCTTAATGGTCGAAACAAACCGATTAAACGATCTCCGATTCAGTTATCTTTTTTCTCAGCTCAGCCTGTTCGAAATCTCTGGCCCAGTTAAAAAGACGAACATATTTCAATAATTTCATTCTCCAAACGTCCCCGTAAGAGAAATTCTCATCGGGAATCTATCTATATTGGAATCTTTATTACCTGAAAAATCGATTTGAAATATATTTTTGGTTCGCTCAACTTCTTGTCATTTTCTGATCATCTTTCAAACGTTTGTCAAACTTTTTTTTACACCTTTTTCAACACGCTACAATTAAACCATTTAACCCACACTCAGTAGTTATGGAAGTAGGATAATGCTCCGTAGTTATGACTGTTTTTAATTAAGCTTTATTTTTATTACTTTTTAAATTATTTTATTCACCCGCCTTTTTTCCCTCTTCATCTCACGACTTTTGTTGATCATAGCTGCTATAATGAGAGGATGACAATGAGCTTACTTTATGTGTACGTGTGCGTGTGTGCTTGTGTGGTGCAATCTTCTGTCCACACCTAAATGAATCACGACCAAATGTCCCCAAAGCTGCAGGACAATGAATGAAATGCGGTCTGTAATGCGGTTCCCTCTCTATTGCCCACGAGGGTGAATCTGAAACAAGTTGAACCTCAAGTGCAAGCGCAGCTGCACTGCATTGCAACCGCGCCGGGATGGGAATTTAATTACTACGAAATGGAAATGGCGAAAAATACCGCAGCTCCCAACCGGTCCGTTGCGGTACGGCAAACGATGCCAGCCAACGACCATTTAGCGTCGTTCGTCCTGGCAGCTGCGTATATTTGCGGATTCCACCATATCGTCCACCAGGTCCACCGGAAGTCCGGAAAGTTTGAGCTGCAGGCGTGCATGTAAATGGTTTCCCAAAATCCGGTATGAAATTGGTTGCACAAAAGAGAGAGAGAGAAAGAGAAAGCATTTAGTGAGAACGGGATAAGAGAAAGAGAATGATTAAGTTGAGGAATGAAGTGTGCTGTTGAGATTTTAAGTGCCCATAAAGTGGTAGTTTCGGGATAAAGCGGGAAATGGAAGGTTTATGCTAAAAGAGCCTCACAACTCACAACGAACAAGGAAACTTGGTTGCCAACCGCAGTGTTTCACCCCATTCGACAGATCCGAAGATCCGGGTGGGAAATGGATCGTTTTGACTGTGATTTGAAGCGCATAAAAATATTGCGGTTACGATCAATTGATTTCTTCGCCAGCTGTCCCGGGTGCCGTCGGTTGTTGGGATGCAATTTTTACGAGGTGTTAAAGGGTTGTTATTCATCATTGAAAGGGTTGCTGGTAGTTCATTTGATGGTCGGTTTAAAAGCGAAAGCCAAAGACCGGTTGCCACCAAGAGTGGAGAGATCAGAAATTTGGATGAAGTTTTGTGGGAAAACTTGTTTTTCTGGGTGCCAGTTTCATCAATTTTAAAGTAGTTTTTGAGGAATCAAGTTGAGAGATGTTTTAATTGTAAAGCAATCATTTTCATTGTGCCATTAAAATTGTCTAATTGTTAAACTTTTTTAAGAAACTTTAATTGAAAAGAAACTTTGGGAAGTAGTAATCCTGCTGTTTATGTCGATGGCGCCCACTGTGCGAATATAGGTTTGACAGCTGTCAGATGGCATGATCGATTGGACAGCTCGGTGAAGCTGTAGTGAAAAGGATATCGCGTAGGAATCCGGGAGCTTTGAAGTAAAGAAGTGTTCTGAAACATGTATTTGAATTTTTAACCTTATTGTCATTTAACGGAGGGGTTTGAACTATAAAAGTTTGTGTGATTGGGTAAATATTGCAAATATTTTCAGTGTCACTTGTTGGATTATGCCAATACCTGCCGTTGATGATAGTAATTTACCCTAATTTCACTTTAACTTAAGGCAGACAGATAACAAACATTCTTATTCTTCATTGAATCATAGAGCATTAAATTTATAATATATAACTCATGGTGATTGATTTTTATAATTTAAATAAAATCACCCCCAAAAGCTTTAGCGAAAATTTTAACACTTTAATCTTCTTTTATAGATCGAAAAGCGATGTAATAGACAAATGATAATAAATGATAAAGTGCCATATGGACATTATAGCAACATAAAACATTTGGCTTTCTTAGTAAAGTGTAGTAAGTACTCCAAGGATGAAAACATTCACCTTCTTGATGAAAGTTCACCAACATCTTTATGAACGTATCGATTACCACAATTCAATTTCAATAAAGGAAGGAACCCGCACCGACTATCCAACCACGTCGTATAAAACAGAGTAGTAAATCAACCAATGAAGAACGTTAGCTCGATAACATATCATACTCACCTCCTTAATGCACCCATCCAACCCTTGCCGTACATCTCTATGACGGTTGATGAAACCCTCCCATCGTACACCACCGAGAAACACAACCAGCTGCCGATCGATGGGAAAAACCATCCCAAGTATGCTTCGGGCTACCTCCGGTTCTTTGTCCACTTGCAGATAAACGTACCCGTCACGGTATCCGGCCTGCAATCGATACCATCGGCCTGTCATCAGCTTGACGGTCGACTCGAGATAAATGGTGTGCAGATGTGCATCGGTCGTAAATCGCATCTCGATGCGTCCCGCTTTCACCAGTATCGTAATAAACTTGCCGAAACCACGCTTGTGTTCGGCGGTGTGAAGTACGATTCCATCGCTCTGACCATGGAGCAGAAACTGCACATCAACTGTCAGCACTACCCGTAGAAAGCTCCTGCAAGTGGTCCCAGCAGAGAGATGATGAAGAAAGGAATAACATTCCACTTTTTATATGCTCTTACCGATATGACACGTAACTATTGTTCTGAAACCGAAGTCCCCGTGCGGACGGTTCTGGTCCGAAATCAGAACAGTCACCCTCGGGCAACAAAACATCCGGACCGTCACAGCGTCCCTGGCTGCAGACGTAATTTATGCACGAGTGCTGTTGTTGTCCCACCGGACACAGCCCGATATTGCATTCGTCCGCATGGCAAAACTCGCACTGTGCCACATTGACCCGGTGGGAAAAGTCCCGCTCCAGGGTCAGCACCTTATCGTTTATCATCAAACGACTCACGCACCCACTGAAACCGATCGATGCTCTCAGTCCGGGGGCGTTCGCAATGTAGAATCGATCGGCTCGCTGCTGCACTAGATGACCCTCAAATCCCAACAGATATTGGCCGTCCAGTGCCATCAATCCCTGACCATCGTAGCTGCTCACCAGCACCGTATGCCAGCGGGTCGGTTGTAGCTGCAGCCGGACACTCCGGAAAACCTTTTCCAGCTGTCCCGGTGGAATGATTCGCAACGTAAGGCGGTTCCGTTCGAGGAGTAGCGAAAAGGTCCAGCTCTCGACACCGGCTATCGCTGGCTTGTGGAACAGTAGCGCATCCGAATCGCTCGTTCGAAAGGTCATCTCGAAGGTAAACTGGGTAGACAATCGGTCCGTCACGAGCGCGTCATGCACGGCGTACGATATGTTCTCGCTCTGCTGGAATCGTATCGGAACTCCGGTCACGGTGAGCTGCAGGCTCGTTTCGTACAAGATGCCCGTGTCGCTGGTTACCTGACACCAATATTCTCCAGCGTGATGATAGCGCACGGCACGGTAGATGAGCGTTTCCTGGCAGGGAGTAAACGAGGCACACAATATAAACACTCACGAACGATTTTTGCACCATCCCGACATTAACCCTTGCCTACATTTTCAATCAAAAACGTCCGTGTGCCATTTTCCACCTTGAACCACTGTATCGTCCTCTGGGCAAGACCGGCCGATCTTTTGCACGAAAGTGTCACACTTTGTCCACAGCGTACGGTGCGCTTTCGCATCCTCGTCCGCTCTTGATCCATCCGTGGCACGAACAATGGGCTGTCACTTTCCATCTCCATGCGTAGCGAATAGATACTGTCCTCCTCGTAGTCTTCGTTCCGATCGGAATCTAGGTACAAACATACGAAAATCATTGGTCCGGAGAACACCGAGCAAGCAGCAACCGAGCTCTACTCACCCCATCGGGTCGACACAGACGGTTGTCCGGCGGTTGAAGCTTTCAGCAGCTCGTTCCTTGCTGCATCTACCTCCTGCTCGATCCACTTGGCGTAGTACGGTACGTTCATAAACACGACGTAGCTAAACGAGTCACAGTAGTTGGTGCCCTCACGGATGGCCGAAAATGAAACTACACCTCGCAGAAACCATCGCTTGTCACGTTTAATGTACATCCCGCCACCACTGTCACCGTTGCACGGGCTTGTGCCTGAAGGTTTTGGGGAAGAAAAACAAAAACCCTCTCGTTTACGGTCGCTACGTTAACTTGTGCCCGAGCCCCAGGAAAGCTTCGCCAGATTAGATGAAGTGAAAATGGACAAGAAGCTTGGTTTTTATGTCAAGGTCGTGGTGGATTATGTCAAGCCCGAGATTAAGCAACAACCACACCGAGAGAACTAGGCAAGAATGGCGTGGAACGAGTTATCAGTTATTAACGGAGCATTTGTTTTTGTGTCCGGTGGGCTTAGTGAAAGTTGTTTTGTTACGTATTGCATATGTATGAGTTGTGAAAGTTAATACTCTAGCTTGTTAATTGTGTATACCAATGTATGGAATCAAGACTTTACTAAATTCAGATGGAAATGAAACTAATCTATTTAGAAATGGTAGTCGTAAACATAAATGTTTAAAGGTCCTCAGCTCTCACTGAGCCTATGACAATTAGTTGATTCTTCGTCTTTATCACAACCTAATTTGATGAGGTTTCTTTAAGATCGATGACGCCTTCATCGTACACAAGCTATATTTAACTAGCTTCTGCTCATTTAGAGTGTAAAATATGTAAAAAATTTAAGCCACAGTCAGAGACTGCTTTCAATCTCCGAATTCATTATTACAACATAAAACTCGCAAACAGGCTCTCTTAACTTCTGCTCAAAAGACGGATTTTGACAGATGTTACATGGGAGCTTTCAAAAACCATGCTTGAAATTGTTGTTTAGAGGCTTGTAACAGGGTTTTTGCTTGCAGGATTATAGCTCTAACGTTTCTTTAATTGCATTGGCTGGCTATTTTGAATAAAACTGCTTCAAAACTATTAAAAAAGCGCTGTCTATTGAATGATCTGTACAAAGATCTGATGCAAAGGATTATGGACTTGGTCCTTGGACTTGGAATTGGTTTAATCGTTAGGATACAGAGTCTTGGTATTGAAAATCGTAAAGATCAGTTGATTGGTTTAAGTACAGATGTTTTTTTCTAAACTTATTGAAAAAATGAACTATGCACTAATGGTCCATTAAAAATTTAAATTTAAAGCCAAATGATAAAATACAGCACGCTTGGTCGACTTTTCCAAAGATAAGAATTGAGGGCATTTCATATCCATTCTGATATCGATTGAATCGTTGTTTTTTTTTTGTTGGCATTCCAGCCCTCAGATCCTTCCCTTACAAAGCATGTTATCAGTTGTTTCAGGTTCCAAAATGAAAGCAGCAGAATAAAAGGTTTAGTCTTGTTCGATGTACATGTTATCAGTGTGGCAGAAAACTTTTTCACCGACACACCAACACATACTACACATCACCCACACACACACACGTACACACACCGGTAATCCTCGTCCATCCGTTGTCCTATCCTATGCTGGAGCTTGATTTGTCTGTTCACTGTTACGCTCTCAATCTGTCGCCCTGTTCGAGTACGCGCTCTCCCTGCTAACGCTCATCTCGCACCGAACCACACGGCCCAAAAGCTGTAGCCACCACGC
>LULA01010818.1:0-109922 GCA_002091835.1 Anopheles maculatus
TAAAATGCAGAAAGTTTAGCGCGCGTTCTAACAATTAGTTTTTCTACAAACAGATAACCCAATTGGTAATATAATTTTTGTCTTTCGCCTACGAGCGCAGCTAGTCGAGTGAGCCATAAGGTGTCGTTTGCGAGTGGTTTTGTATGAATGTACGCACGAGGACACACGGGGGAATTCTCGATCGCGCGCACACGGTCGGTCGTCGGAACGGATGTGAATGGGGTTGTTCGATTTTTCGACTCGTCAAAAATTCATAAATCATCGCGATCATCATCACCAGTATGTGCAAAGGAAGGAAGTGCGAGTATCATTATCACCGAGAGGGGTTTTGAAGTTATTATCGGTGGTGCAAAATTGGCCCGACTGTTTTTGATTGACGCCTTATGGACATATAAACTGAGGTTCCGCAAAAATGTGCCGAAGGACTTCCTAATATGGTGTGGTCCGTGGGGTGAAATATTGCGTGCAGAAAGGAAATGACTTTAAATGACAGTTTATTGTCAACGGTTGTTGTAAAGCTGCGATCACTTTTGTTTTCATGCTTTACCGAGCATTGATACCGGGACAGGAAATATAGGCAAGCTTGTAAGCATAAGTTTTAATCACCACAGCTGTCACTCTCGATAGTGATAAGATGATTAAGAATACTGGCAATAAATCAAAACCCTTCCCTTTTCTTAACCTAGAACGTTAAGAACACAACATCAAAACATGTGTTTGTTTTTCCTCCAAGCGCCGAGACCCACAAACCATGTTATTTTCATGCTCTTTCTGTCGCTCTCTCTCTTCTCTCTTTTACGCCCGTGTGTGCTTTAAAAGCTCTTCCCGCAACTACAGTCGTCAAACTGTCAAGATGACGTAACCTCGGCCATCCGTGTACCACGCCATACACAAAGCGCCAAAACAAAATCGGTCACCACGCACCGCCTGCGATCACTTTCCGCGCATTCCACAAACATCGGGACCAGGCTCTGTGTGTTTGTGCAGGGTGACGGTGGATCGTCACTCACACCACGATCATGTAGTGGAGCTGTTGTTTACAATACAACCGAGCGCACGATGTTGGGTTGAACTAAAAGTTTGGTCGTTTATTTTGATTTTTTCTCTTCAAACTTTAATCTTCTCCCCAATCTAAAATTCCCTTGTGTGTTGTACATCTGTTGCGATAGGGTTTAATGTATTCTAGCAGCCTTCACCGAGGGACAACATCGTCATTTCAACTGCGCTCCAGCAGCGCACTGACCGAACAGGTGAGATGTCATCGTGCGCTCGGCTGTTGATTTGTTGATCGATCAACAAATTCCTTACGCGGTGAGCTCATAAACGAAACCCGCTGCTTAGTCGCCCGTTTAATGTATCCCTCGTAATGCCAATTGTGGATGACGCGCTGTACCGTACGCGCTTCTCTAATGAATATTCAAGCAAGACAGGGGGACATAATAATAAGCGCAGTCGCCATCCCGAGGCCAGGTGACATCCGAGGTCCGGAAGTTGAATGACTAAGGTGTGGCGGTAAGTTGAAGTTGATGATGCAGTGTTTTATAGCACCGAGAGCGAGAGCGAGATCGAAAGAGAGTTTGGTGTAGATCTATATATTCGAGAACAGGCCTATTAAATTATGCCTGTTGCGTGTGCTTCTAGGGTCACCGCCGGAAATGGAGCAAACAAATGTCAACAAATCCCTCATTATCTATTAGTTTACGGGACAGGTTGATGCCGTTTTTGATTTCGCTAAACAAAAAGATTGCTCAATGAAATAATCCTTTTCGAGTGTGTGGAAATTGGAAGCGAGAAACCACATTCACATTATCATTAACTTTACCAAACTAAACCAACAAGCTATACAAGCAAGGTCAACCACCAGGCACGATTATGGCGGTTGTATTAATCGGTTGAGTCGGACGAACCGACTATCTATCAACGATAGCGCTGGGGTTATCGTAAAGTTGTCACCTTCTCAAAGTCTTTACAAACACACACTACTGGTGAGGTGTTTTTTTATTGGGACTGCGTCTCTCTATGCCTCTTTTGACCGTGTCGCGACTGCAATCGATGCAACTACTAACCAAACTCTTTGAAACAGTTGGCAATCCTTGTTTTTTTTTTGGGGGGAAATTAAAAATCTGAACCGTTTTCGCATCGGTAGGTTTCGAGGTTAAAGAAGGCGTGCGGGTGACCTGTCTGTGTGCGCAATGCTCTGAAACCGAAACCGAAAGGAGCTACCTGTTCAGCTGCCGAAATACCCGGGAAGCGAAATAAAGTGGGTTGCTTAAGCTTACGGGTGGATGTGGCGTGCGTTTTTGGCACGGTTCGGTGACGTTTAGCAATGTGTTGTTTTGCCAGGAAGCAAATAGGAAAATAAATTTTCGTCTGTACCAATTAGTTTGTGTTTTTTCCTTCCCCCCCGGTTTAGCTTTACTTAGGTTAGGTTTCATTTCATCAAGATTTAAGACCCAATATGTCTGCTGAATATGACACAAATGTGTACGAAGAATTTGAGGTTTTATAACACCTGTTTGGCATCGTCAACAATCCTTTCTAGGCGGGCTCGAAAACTGATCACCGATTTCGGTGGTGATGTAATGAACACAATCTCACGTTTGGAACTCCGAAAAAACCGGTACGGGTGCGATTTACATCCACCAGAAGGAAGCGAAAGAAGGGTAAACCCACCGAGACCCAGTTTTCTCAACACCCGAGAGACACCGGCGAGCAAATGAACCGAAATCACCACAATCAATTATGATTGGTGGAAAATGAGCTAGAAAATAATTGAAACACAAATCACACTAATCCACCCGAACGTGCGAATCTTATCATGGTCGGGATCGTTCGGTAGCGCTGCACTGACATAAGCGACGCGCGGCCATTAATTAAGAGCATCGTGTAGCCTTCCACCAGCAGCAGTAGTAGGTCGTTCGTTGCTCTCTGACACGCTTGTTAATGGTTTGCCTGGGTTTTTGGTTGCTTTTCGTTTTTGCTGCGCGCCGTTCGCGCCGAGCGGCATAAAGCGCTAGCGCGGAAAAGGAGAAGAAAAAAACGGGTGGAAAGGTGGATAAAATTGTGTCGCAGTTTGTCTCCGCTCGAGAGCACCTCTTGACCCGGAAGAGGTCGGCAAAAGGGGGTGGCGAAAAAGGGAAGAAAGAAAATAGTGCCACAGAAATTCACCATAACGATAATCGTAATTCCCGTAAGAGACATCTTGAACGGGGAAAGACTAAGCCGGGGGCAAATGGGGGAAGGGTTTTTAATAATAAATATCTGCTGGCAGCAAGTCACATGAATTTCATATTCACGGCTCCGGAGAATGTGGGAACCTTGACTGTACTCGGTGAGAAGATGATCGGCAAGACATTGACAGACCGATCATAGCGGCGCATATGTACGTGCCAATGTTGTTCATTGTCTGCTAGGCTGGCTCGTACGTTCGAGAGAATGAAGCATTTCGAAGTCTGGCTATTCGTCCCGGGAAAGAAATCGTGGAGGTCACCACTCAAAGTTGACTAATAACGCATGTTCAATAACAGCCACAATATTCCGATTCCCCATTGACCCTATTCGTATGATAATGTATTACCTTTATCCTCACTCAAACGGTATGACACATCCGGTAAGGTCTTTCCGGTCCCGATAAGGCAATCCCAGTCCCCCCCCTCCCAGGGTCACTATCTTAATTGACAGCTTCAGCAAAACCAAACCAAAAAAAGAATGTGAAGAATTTCATCCGAATGCGATGGTTCGGGGGGAAAAAACGCAAACTATTATCAAATTAGCACTCCTATTCGTTGGGAGACTTATTAAACTGTGCTAAAGGGAAAACGCCGGCCGACGCTAACCACTAAATAAAGACTAAATAATTCAATTTGAAGCTTTGTGAGAGGCGCATCAATTTTTGGCGCGGTGTCTAATGAGGCTAATTTGTACGAAATCGGTTCGGCAAAATGTGGGCCAACGGTGGCACTGTGTAGAGCAGTAAAACATTCACTTTATGATTGAGCCACTCCGGGGGGGAATTGGTTTCATCAAGCGAACGGAGTGTAAATGACTAAATAATTTCACAGTAAATAATACTTTTGCACATCAAACGACATTTTTTTGACATTTCAATGCCCTTCAGTAGGTCAGCCGTAATCGGGAAATGCTAGCATAATACATGCGCCGCTTAATGTTCCGCACGTTGTCAGATTTAATTCGCCCGATAAGCTGCCCCGCAGTGTGTCCGCTCGATCTGCTAAACACTTCATTAACATAGGCCCACGATTCGCTTATCTGCGAAGCTGCGGTTCGGATAGCGGACGATCCCAACATCCGACGAACCTTGAGCCCGACGATAAACGGCCCTAGTGCGGTGAGAATATGTCAGGGACGGTTCCCATATGGGGGGGGTGAAAATACCCGCCCTACCTGGCTATTGTTTCGTGTGCATGATGCTCTCAAGTGCATACCCGCCCGGCACTCAGGGAACCTCACGCTAATGCACCTTTTTGTTCCACGGAATGTAGAATTAAATGCGATGGCCAAGTGCATCAGAAAGAAGTGCTTATTCTGCTTTCTTGCAAGAAAATGTCACGATATGTGTATGTTAATAGCGTTTTAATAGAGCATGCGGGGCGATGGAATAACACCCTACCCTCCACCGGAAACCGGTGGCGAGTCGATCATTTGATTGTGCCGCTTAATCACGTAATGGATCAAATTTACAAAATTACGCTCGGCGGAATTCGTTATCGCTTCATGTGCGGGCAGAATTCAGGGCAGACGAGGATCGTGAAGTGGTTCGTCGCTTACGCGATCGTGTGTGAGTCATTTTATTATAAATCGGTGATGGGAGGCGTTTCCTTGTTTCTATCAGCAAACGAAAATTGCATGACATAATGGAATTATTCATACTGGGAATGTGAAGAATGCAAAATGGATGATCATATGTTAAACATCAGGGTTCGTCACTTAACGTCTTTTGATTGTACAATCATTCCGAATGTAATTCGACCCACCAAACAGCAAGAATGGTTTAAAAACAAATTGCAATCAATATGGTCAGATGCTTCAACAGAGGAATGCTTCAAAAATAACAACAAAATGCGATCATTTAGCTATTTAAATCCATACCATATGATAAAAATAGACTGATCGCCTCAAACCAAGGTTTATCGCTTTAAGTCTTTTAATATCACACTATCGTTTTGAATACTTTATTCTCATTTTATGACAAGAGTTCGTAATACAATACTAAATTTGTAAAAAATTGAAAAAACTGTACCAAATGCATATAGCAATCAGAATTAATCATCAAAAATGCAATAAAAAGGGGTTTTATTAGTACATTTTTTCCCCCGCACTTCAGTTCAAACACAAAACAAATGGAAAGCAAACATATTTCTGATTTACAGTAAGTGTTTTGATTTAATTCTACCGAAGTACAAGCAGTTTAATGACATGATTGATCTGCTGAACAAGTGTTGTCACTTCAAGCCTTTTAGCTGCTAGGTACAACAGGATATTATCATCAAAAACATGATCATCCTTAAAAACGCGGTTCGTCACTTGCAGTCTTTTGATAAAACTAACTCGTTTCGAATCAAGTTTATTAATCTTAAGAACAAATTTGCTCGTAAAATTGAATTGAGATACATGATGATCATGAAGCAAACTGACAACAACAAAAAACAGACCCCAATTATGCTAATCTGTACCATCAGTAGTGAACAAAATGATAGATAATGTCTTTAATAATGGGGGGTTCGTCACTTGAAGTCTTTTGATATTACAAAATCTCATTTGAAGTAGATTTACCCGACCTAGATCAAATGTTTTTTGAGTAAAAGAACTTCAATAAACAAGATCAAGTGCTAAACTGACTAAACACTTCCCTAAAGTATGCCAATCTGTATCATAATAAGCTCGCAAAGCGAAAGATCCTTCAAAATCGGGGTTCGTCACTTGCAGTCTTTTGATAGCTGACAGCAAAACGCTTCAATCGAAACAAATTGCACCACATACGATCATGTGGCAACACGATTAGAAATCGCTAAATTTATGCCAACCTGTAACACCGAAAGAGTTGATTGCTCGATAATGTGTGTGTGTGTGTGTGTGTGTGTGTTTTGTTACTTTACTTGCTAGCTCCATCCCATCACACGGCGTACGAGTTGGCGTACTCGGACCCCCACACACGCCACACAGTTTCCTGTGTTTCCGGTCGTTTTGCAGTCGAAAGTGAATCTGAATGTCGCTCCAAACCCGACCCGACCGTTTGTTTTCCTTCTAGCGTGCGCTCTCTCTCGCGCGATCAAAACCCGCCCGCTTCGACCTACGGTAAAAATGCAAATTCGATCGCAATGCCCCCTACGCACCCAACACCACCGTCAATGCGCCCGATGCCATTAGCACCGCGGTACTGGCTGGTGTGGCTGCGTTGGAGTAGACGACTACTACTGGAGTGCTCTGAATGAAAAATGGAGGACGGCCACCAAACGGCTGGCAGACATTCCTTGCAGAAGTCTGCGTGGTCTGGCGGCGGTATAACCTCTGGCGAGAAGGTGAGTAGTCGCGCCGTGCAAAGGCGCCCGGATCTTCGATGACGCCATCCGCCCGGATCCGTCAGCACGGCCCATGCACGGACAGATTTTGCAGATGCGTAGGTAGGTCGGTCTGTTGGTCGTGTTAAACATAGCCACGGAACATAACGAATACACCAAAAAAAAAAAAACGAACCCAACTTCACGCCGAAAAAAGATCAGGTTTTTGTGTGTGCGCGCGTATTTGAGCCGAGGTACCCCCTTTGCGAGCCTTATTTGGAGCGGTTGCGTACGTAGCACAGATTGAGCGGTGGAATGTAATGTCATAATAAAATATAGACACGTTGTTGATGGTCGCTCCTTTGCATACGCACCAAAATGCTCCAGAAAAATTGCTACCCCCGGGAGCCTTTACTTTCGATTTTATTGGCTCTTTTTACTTCTTGTCATCATCGCATCGCATCACTGCGTTCGATAAGATCCTTTCTACACGAGTTTGCACCGTGGCTGGTTGCTTCATTCTGCGTCACTTTCGTTTCGTGCTATGTGCAATGTCCGGCAGTCGCAGCGCAATTAACACAGCGTGCCAATCGTTGCAACACCGTTCACCACTGCCTTCGACCACGGTCAATCAGGGGCCACCCTTCGTGGAAGCGTGTAGATGCGTGATGTGTTGGAAGGAGTAAAAGGCTAGAAGCGGCAGATCGCGTCGTATCGTGCAGACTGGTTTTTTCGACATCGTCTCTCACCTACACCGAGAGGTCGCACTGATACAGAGAGAGGGACAGAGAGTGAGCGAGCGCTATGTCGGCCCACCAAAACAAATCGACTCGGACACACGGGGACTCCGCATGTGGGTTATGTTGGTAGAGCCGATATGAGGAACTGGGACAAGAGGGCAGCGAGACGACGCTCAAGACGACGACGAGAAGCTTGTGTGCTGGGTCATTGAAAAGGTCTGAGACGCATAGCGTAGGGTAGAAGGACACACAGGTTTTCTGCTGGCAATGGGGGAACGAAAACCTCCGAATCGTGTGGCATCTAATTTAATAATTTTTAAATACACTCATTTCAATATAATGTAACTTTTACTTTTCATTACACTTGCTTTCCTGACAAACCTGTTCCATTCGGCTTCCACAAGCTTCCCAGCATCTTACTCAACTTGTAAGTGTGATACTCAAGAAACAAATAAAACACTCTCTCGCCTCCTGTTCCTTTGCCAAACAACAGGTCTCTTTGTCCCCTGCGTCGATCTCGGGAAGCTCCCCGGTCCCGGGTATGATGGTGACCATTGCGTAATTGTTTGCATTATTACATAAACTCGGTAAACGCTCCGTACAGACTGACGGCTGCTGGTTGACAGTTGTTAAGTGGTTCTGTTTACCAAATTGCTCTGTCGCTTCGACCTAGAAAGTGAGCTAAGCACCATTTTCCAAACACCGTAACCATCGTAACCGGAACAAGTGTGTTTTGTGTGTTGTGTTAGTTTTCCAATCGCAGTGAACACTGATTTACTGTCAAATAGAGAAGGCGCACACGTTCGGAAACGTATCTTAGAAGGTCGGCATTAAAAAAACCTCACACACGATGGGCGCACCTCAAGAACACCTCACACTCAGGCACTGACACTTGCTGAGGAGTAACACCAACACGACCGTGCAATCATCGCAGCAAACCGTGTGCGCGTTATGAGGTTCGTCGCTTGGTGGGTGACACACGTTGAAATCTATCGTTTCGCTTTTTCACGGACAAACAAGTGATCTGGGCGTTACACGTTAGACTCTTTCGACGCCCGTAGTGGTTCCGTAGGCCACCCACACCCACACAACAAACTGTGTCACACATTTTATTATTTTCTACACCCTTTTTTTTGTTTAACTTGTTTCGTTTTTTCTTCGTTCACTGCTCTTCAATCGGATTACCATAAGTCGCCACTATTTTTGGGATGATTTCGTTTTCAAAATTATTCCACCTTCAACACTCTTTACACACCAACACCAACACTTTGCACACACACATACGCGCGCGCTTTGTAGAAATTGCATTGTTTCGAAGTGCTGCTTTCGGAGATATTTGCTCTCGGAACGGAAGTGTTGCCGGCGGTCGGTTGTTGCTGGTGATGCTGCTGCTGCTAGCAGTGGCCAACTGGTGTTTTAAATCAAGATCTGTCTCGTACGGAACAATGGACCCGCGTTACCAACTGACCACCCGTCGGGTTGGGTGAGTAAATAAAAAGAAACGCTTCCCTTTACGGTACGGGTCCTCGGGTGGACGCCGGGAAAAAGGGAATCTTGGAAAATGGAAGGGACAAAAACGCAACTTGCTACACCACCGAACCTCACCGGGATACATTTCGCTTGCACAATATCTTTCGTTCTCTCGCTCCCTTTTTCTCTCGGGCGCGCACGTTAAGATGCGCCATCTTTATCCTACGCCCTTTTCGCTTGTGTCACACAGCCAGAATATACACACACCAGCACTCGGATGCACTTTAGACGGTTGTGATTCATGCGATTTATGCGCGCACATTCCTGGAAACCGAATCGGCGCGGCCCTTTTACCACCCGCACGCTCACCCCGCTTCGCTCGCTCACTCTCGCGCACTTACGACACACAGCAACTCACCTGCGCGGATTCTTCGCAGCAGCAGCAGCAGCACGGGGGACACACACAAGGGCACAGACAGCTTCTAGCACGGCACACACGGGCACGGAAACACACGACACACACTCTCGCAAAAAAGGTTGGACCCCCTACAAACACACCCTGTTTCGGTTTCGGACTAGAGACCGCGCCCGGTCGATTAGAAACAAACAACTCTGCTCGATTTTAACGCTGGTAATGTACTGGATGGTACTGAAATGTGGACAAGCAGCAAAAAACGTAAAAACAAGCAGCTCAATCGGATCGGAGCTACCGTGTTTTTGGTCCGCTTGGTTCGTTCCGTGCGTCCGAACGCTTGCGCTGTTCAACTGTTTTTGTGTGCGACGGGCCGATGGTTGAGCGCGTTCAGTCTCCAGCGTAAACGTTCGCCACAGATGAGACTCTCAGCACGCTTGTCGCACTATGGGTGGGTGAAGGACAGTGGAAAAAACACTTGTTTTGGGGGGATTAAAGTTTATTCGTGAAAAAGCTTTTGTTGATACAAATCGAAATAACTTTTAAAATAATGGAGTTTAAATAATCAAAAGCTTTAAACAGTCATGCATTTATTACGAAACGGTTGTCAAACATTTATACTTAAGAAAGATAGTAAAATGAAGTCAAGGATTCCAAAAATGACCTCGTAAAGTAGCACAGCTTTTTACTCAGTTAAGTTAATCAATCATTGTCGTTCTTCAGAAGCAATAGACTTTATTCGAACAAAAACCAAACGTTAGATTCGAGTAGATGTCTTTGGTTTGGGATGTTTTGGTTTTTTCTTGAGCTTATTTGGCAAGGTAAGCTCATGTCGCCGATGCTCCAGAAATGTAAACAAATATTTCAATGAAAGAATAACTATAACTTGTCTATATATACATTTTAAAGTGATATATAGTCTTATGCTCTGTTTCCTTCAAGTTTTCTGACTATTATGCTGACAGAAAAATCATACAAGTTGTACAAATGGACAAATCTTCTTCTTCTCTGGCTCTACAACCTCGGTAGGTCTTGGCCTGCTGTTTCTAGCTTTCTATGACTTGGTTTACCCGTAGCTGGATAGATAGTACTTCGTACAAAGAGGCGTTCCGGACGGAATTCGAACACCTGTTCTGCCATTTGGAGATCGACGCTGCTATTGTATATTCCATCGCCCCCCGCCAAACAAATCACAGAAGTTTAAAATGGCATGTCTTTTGGTTGGAGTTTAAAAAACCCGAAAATAAGTCCAAAAGCGAGATAAACATTAATAAACACGTGATAATTATGCAGAAAAATGTGAACAGCAAATTAAGTGACAATTTTAAATTGTGAACTATTTTAAAACACCCACTGAAACCATCAAAACTTTTGCTCAAACCCAAAAACACAAGATAAATAAGCATAAGCAGGAGAGAAACCGGCGAAATTAAGCACAACTTACACAACCAACGAGCTTTCGTTGCAGCTTTCGACGCTTACAGTTAAAGCTTATGTTTATACTACTTGAGCATAAGCTTTGAAAGCTTCTGCAGAGCTTTTCTTATGCTTATGCTACGTGAGGGGTGAATAGAAAAGTGCCTTAAGGAGTTTCGTTAAATAACATTTAATTTTTCAAACAATAATTCATCTCTTCATGGTGATTCAATCACTTAGTACTAGAGGCAACAGTTGCTGCTTAATCTTTTCGAGCTTGCAGAGTTTAAGAAGAAGTGATATATTGCGATTATAATAGCAAACAGTGACTATAGCAGCAGGACAAACATGGACAATATTGTATCAATATTTCTTTCTCATAAAATCATCCGAAGTAATAGAAACATGCTACACACTTTGTAATAGTTTACCTAATCTTTATTTCATTCGCCCAACATTCGCTTACCAAATGATCGAATGCTGTCGAAGAATACCTTACTCTCTTGCTTAGTAGGTGCGCGACACCAGGCATCAAGGACCCAGTACCAGTACACGCACCCGTAAGCAAGCGGATAGTATACAGGTAATACATAGTAAACAAATGTTATATTCTCTCTCGCTCTCTTGCTCTCTCCCTCTGCTTTCTTATCACACATACACGCGCGCACACTCATCCACCTCCGACTACTGTTCCTCGACCGACGAAGAATCGTAACCGGCCGACTGTAGCAGACTCTCGTTTTCGGTCAGCTCATCATCCTGCCGCTCAACGACCGGGATAATCCGTTCGGGTTTCGGTGCACTTTTAACGGGGACAGCTTGTTCCTCTTCGGCGGTCGCCTTTGTGGACGATGGCGCTGCTGTTGTGCTGGAAGTAGACACTGCCACCGTCGTAGTGGTGGTGCTTGACGCAGCTGTCGATGAGCTCTCGGCATCGTCCGATTGGGCGGATCCTTTCACGACGACAGTATCCACCGTTCCGGCATCACCGGAGACTACTACTGTTGGGGAAGATGTGCTAGAAGATGTACTGGGAGGTACAGTAGTGGTGGTGGTGGTGGTGGACGTCGTCGTTGTCGTGGTGGTCGTTGGTGCAGGGGTAGTAGTTGTGGTGGTGGTTGTCGTAGTGGTAGTTGTCGGTTCCTCGGTCGTCGTTGTCGTGGTGGTTGTGCCGGACAGCTTCGAGGGGTTCGAGGGGCGCGTACGACGACCGCGCGTAGTGCGAGACGTTACGCTAGCTACCGTACTTTCGGTGGGTTCTACTGTGGGCTTCGAAAAGCGGGACGAGATCTTCGTGGGCTTCACCGACACGGTGGGTTTCGGGGTGGTCGATCGGGGAAGCTTGCCCGGGCGCGTAGGTCTCGTACGACGCGTAGTTCCAGCGGACGTTACACCATCCTCACTCTCGGTGGAGGCGATGGTGGTGGACGTTACCGAAGATCCGGAAGAAGCCTCAGTTGTGGACACTCCCTTGGAAGCATCTCGCAACAGTGGACTATACTTCTTCCGCGCAAACAATCTATTAAGACCTCCTTTAGCTGGTACGACTGGTGCTGATGGAGCTGCTGCTGCTGCTGCTGCTGCTGCTGCTGCTGCTGCTGCTGCTGTGGTCGTCTCCTCTTCGGACAGCTCTTTCCCCTGCCCATGCTCCTTCCCATCCCTCGCGTCACTCCCTTCGTCGATCGCGACGACATTTCGATGCAAATCACATTTCCTCACACATTGACCAATATCGCCATGATCATTCACATCATCCGCATCATCATCATCATCATCATCGCAACAGCATGCTCATCCGCACGCCTCACGCTCATAATCATGTTTGTGGAGCTAGTGAGCGTGCTAGTGAGCGTGGCGTGTGCAGTGGTAGTGGTAGTAGTAGTAGTGGTAGCAATATCACCGCTATTTAGTACGAACGTTTCCGGGCTGCTGACCCGACGCCGGTCACCATCACCGATACCGTCCACCTCGTCGTAGTACGGGATCTCGTCCGCCAGTGGTGCGCCGGTCGAGGGTCGCTGCAGATCATCGAACGCGAACGCAACGGCCGCATTTTGCGCGCGCAACTGCGCCAGGAAGTAGTCGCTGAACGTGCTGAAGTTGTTGCGCTGCGCGTACAACCGTAGCTGCCTGTCGTGGGTCTGCGCCACCCGGGTGATCTCTGCGTCTAAAAGCAAGCGTCGATCGTCACCACCACCACCACTACCAGAGGTACCCTCAACACTGACAGGTCCGTCCAGGCCGGCCAGGCCCGGTACGGTCAGTGTGTTTCTATTGTTTCTAGTGCGATGAATGGCGCTGTTGCTGGTGGATGTGTTATTTAATCGCTGCGTATGATTATGAGCGTGAGGCGTGCGGATGAGCATGCTGTTGCGATGATGATGATGCGGATGATGTGGATGATCATGGCGATATTGGTCAATGTGTGAGGAAATGTGATTTGCATCGAAATGTCGTCGCGATCGACGAAGGGAGTGACGCGAGGGATGGGAAGGAGCATGGGCAGGGAGCGGTGGAGAAGGAGACAGATGCTGTTCGAGGTGATCGGGACGATCGAGATGATGGTGTGATGGGTTGTGAAATGGGCTGAAAGTGGCAAGAAGCAGAAGCGCATACCGTCGCGGGCGGTGCGAAGCTGAAGCTGAAGCAGTCAACTGACCTTTGGGGCCACCGAGGCGCGTTCGGCGGAACAGTGCCGCCCGGGCACTCTCCTCCAGCGGGCTGGCGAACACGCTCGACACCAACGCCAGCACCAGACCCAGCAGACACACCTTTCCAGTTAGCCTCATGTTTGCCACGTGGGAAATCGAACGGGCCGCTAAAGAAAAATTGGAAGGGAAGGAAGAGAAAAGAGAACACCCCACTATTGTTTTACACATGCACACACACAGACACACACTCTTGCACTTGCCACCCTCACAGGATCTTTGAACCCGTTCGGCTGTTGCACAACGAACCTCTATTTTCTTGGTATTTTTGTTGAAGCCTGTTTCGTGCTTTCCTTCTGGCGCGAATTCACCTTTTTCTGTGGCTGCGAGAGTTCACTACACTGTGCCTGGCGGTACCGTGTCACACACTAGAAGCTGTGTGTGCACCACCTCTTCCGTTCTCTTTTCCGTCGGGGTTTTCGTGTGTGTGTTCACAATTTCCTTGCAGAAAGAACGCACCGATACACGCTCACTGACATTCACGATCGCTTGGTACAAAAAACCGAGCGTAGGGCACGATAAGCGGCTCAAACCATTAAACACACCAGGAGCAGTTTTCGGTATTCGGCACGACCTTTCCCTCTCTCTCTCTCTTTCCTTGGACACTCCTCGCTCCACCAGACACTGGCTAGGTTGGCCCTTTCGGTGCAGTGAGTGAGAGGAATCTCTGTGTACGCGGTGGTAGATCACGTTTCACAAGAACTCACCCTTTTTTTGCACACACACACACGGGCACACACACACACACGCACGAACACCCGGTTCACGATGAACGGTGCGCACAAGAAATCTACAACCGAACGCGGATGCGATTGAGCACAGAATGAAAGGCGGCTTCTCGGTGGCAAGGCGCAGGCTTCATTTCACCACCACCAGGCACCAGGCGAAAGGATGGTTGACGCTGGGTGTGCGAGCGGGACACCACAGTGGCTTGCACGCAATACCGAAAAAAAAACAACAACCCGCCCAACCACCCAACCTAGCACCGAGTGGGGTGGGAGTCCGGCTATACCGATGATCCGAGCGCCGACCGAGAGACACGCCGACGACGTCGATCGAGAAACGATCGCCGAAGCACTATCGGATCGGATCGGCTAGAAGAACTATGGGTTAAAATTTATTATGCAAATCTATTAGTAAAACTAATAGTTTTTTTATGCTAGTTAGAACAGTACTTCAACGGTAGGAATGGTAAAGGCTTCAGTTTAAAATAGAATTTTCTTTTTCAAGAAAGGATAATTTCAACATGTCTGCCAGGTAATATTAAACCTCTCCAGTTGTCTGACAGACTTCAAAAATACTGTTCAGTAGATACAATTTCTACAGCAACAGTCTACGATACGTATTATGATGACCCAAGTCATTTTTGTATGTATATTGACGTCTTGCGATTGATGCTTTCAACTCCCCATACAATCTGACAGGCGCAACTAGTAAGTACCATAAGCGTACGATTTTATTCGACCAAAAAACCAAAAACTTGATAGGAGCAGATTGCAGATATGCACAATGAGTAAGAGTGAGTGAATTGAATCCTGCTAGCAAGAGCCTGGATTCAAAGCAGCAAAAAGGCTCTGTATTACTCTTCCCGTAACTCATTACGTAACTCACTGTTTGCGGAGAGTGAATGAGTGAGCACTCTCTGTGTCTAAGTGAACGGAGAGTTACTTGTCAGAGAGTGAGTGAGCGAGTCAGTATACACCAAACAGAGTGAGTACAGTGCATTAGTTTTTTTTTAAATGAATCTTTAAAGAGTTAGCTAGAGATTCAAATCCCTATGGCAACTCATTCATTTCTAGGGTTCTAGATGCCCCAGAAATGTTAGTCTATGAAAATAATATGCAAATTTGTGAAGTGCTTAGCGAACCAACTGTCAAAATGTTATGTCAGCTCTCAAACGCTTAGAGCTGAGTACCTGGTACTACTCAAATGATGTGATTGCTCGACTATTCGGTAGTTGATTTTAAAACTGAAGTCATCATAAAGTCCATCGGTAACATTTCGAAGCTTAAATTTTAGGTTTTCACAAGTGTTACTGAAATTTTCTCGCTTTGATATCGCTTTATGAGAACCTGACGTCTGCAAAAAGCTACCCGTGATAATGGAGAAAAGTCCTCAATCAAAATATTGAGATTATTTGTCCCATAGTGCGAAGCCTGGCTCTGCATACACGATCCACACACATAAGATTGGATCCACCACTGTCGAACCTCCCATATACACCGATGCTGGTGTGCATGTACATACCCGTGCCAATCTCATCGCCACCACCGGTGAACGGTTCGGTTCCCTTCTCCTACCTTGGGCAAACCTTTCCCAAACAGAAAGGTCCCTGTGCTACCGGTTCGCGAAATTATCATATTTATCGTCAACATTCTTGACTGTTTATCGTACCCGGGCCACAACAAAGTACCGGCCACCGGGTGATAGAAAGCCAGACAACTCTTCCTTGTGCCGGGTTAAAAAGAAGTTTGCACATTATGCACCGCGCTCACTCTCGTTACCATCTGACCGCAACGTACCGGAACTGGGTCACGCGCGTTACGAGTGGCTGCGCGCAAAATGGAAAGCAATTAAAACGAAACTTAGGGCTACGGAACGGGATAACATAGCGCGTTCCTGGATGCAGGCGCGATCGTGACACACATATGTTTCTAAGTGTTCTTAGGTGTTCCGGATTCCGGATGGGCTGTGACCGTGAAGAAATGCTAATCAACCATTATTGGTGACCGTGATCGTACCGATGGACAAGATCATTCATAGACCACGTCTAGCAAGACGATATTTGGGGAACTAGCTTTACTAGGATGTTTGTTTGTGGAGGAGAGATTTTAGAAGGAACCAGTTTCTATGCCACTCAAAGAACTTCATTATCATAAGAGGTTTGTGGTAAACATATTCTGAATCGCATTCCTTTTCGTTTTTGATGCGTTAAATCCTTAGATTAGTGCGATTCTTTAGAGTCTTAACATTAGAACCCAAGCCAATCGCTTAGACAAGATGGCACGTGGCTTATAAAATGAACCATTACCAGTGTTTCGGGATGAATTTCAAGGAAGAACTAAACCAATAATGGAATAGAATTTAATAGGACTTAATTTAAATATATTAAACCTCACAAGGATTCTCCAGTTTTAATGTTATCGGATAACAAAAGCAAGAATTTATTTAGATCCATTAAGACCTCGCAATCATGAGAGAGCTTTTCCTGTAGCAGACTTCTATTACAAGAGCTTTCTTTAAATTTAATTCTAGTTAAAATGCAATGGATTTTTAATGTAAACTGAAGTCTCCAATTTCTTGAGGACCTCTACCTTCAACGGACCATTCACTGTACAGCATTCGGTTATCAACAGCAGCATCGAAAAAGAAAGAGAAGGAGGTTGATTTCAATACACTGCCGAGACACTGTGTGGCCTCTCGGTGTGTGTGTATTTGAGGGTGTTTTGTCCCTTGCTACCTTCACGCTTACTCTCTTCTTCCCCATACTTTTTGTAAAAGCCCAAAGCCAAGAGAAAGACCGTGCGAGTGGGTGCACAACACCCAGCAGTTCCCGCCGATCACGACTCGCGACGATTGGTGGCGGCCTTTCGGAATCGAACCCCAGGTGCTTCCCAAGTTGCCGCACCCTCCCCTCTTCATCCCTTATGAAACGATATGCACCCAACAAACCCGTTAAGATGGCGCACGACAACAGCTCCAGCTCCCCAGGTTTTGTGTGTGTTTTTTTTCGCGATTACCAAACCCAAGCATCAGCCACCGAAACGGAATGGCGCGAGCGACCGCAGCCAAAACGTCATCGTTTCGCCACCTCACGCCAGGTGGGTCCTCACGCCTCGCGCAAGGGAAGGACAACGAACCTACCGAATTGTTGTAGTGACAACCGGAGGAGGTTAGGGTTGGGTTTTTGGCCGCGAGCCCAACCGTCCCGTCCCGTTCGGACCGGTTCGATGATCGTGGTTTAATGTCTGTGTGGCTGTGTGCGTTTTTTTTACAACCAGTTACCCAAGTGCGGGCTGACGCTCGACCAAGGTTTTAATGGCCGGTGAAGGCTGGTGAAGGTGGCTGCTAAAGGGGAGAAGGAGGTAGAGGTGGTGGTCCGAAAGTGAAATATTTACCTGCCCTACCCGAGTGCGGTAAGGGCGATAGAGTGTCGTGGTTGCAGCAGCAGGGAGTTGTGTGCGATTATGCAGATCGGTTAGGCGCGATTTGGACTGTTGAAGCGTGTCCGAAGAATCACGATGAAGGTGTTGATGAGAATGTTGATGAGAAGCCATAAGACTCCAACGCCACCACTGTCTGCTGTGAGTCATGTAAGAATTTAAGTCTTTAATACTTGCAAAGACTTGCCTGCCTTTCATTTCTGGCGTGACTCATGCTCCCGGGTACTTCGGGTTAGAATTTCTTCTCACGTACGAGCTTGGGTTCGCCTGTCATGCTAAAAGCTCGCTGCTCGATTTTAATGACATACTCTGGGGCACCGATCCAACACCGATCGCGGAATCTCGTACCAATCACTCATAAACTTTGCTTCCTTTTGTCGGCCTTTAGCCTTGACTGTTTCGTTGTTGTGTCTCTCGTTTTTTGTTCCTCCCTTGGACGCTGTTTTGGACGGAATCGAAAGAATTTAGTCCAGGGTTATGCGGCTCGAAAGTACCGCAAACGTTACGTCAAACAAGAAGGAGGGCCCACCCCATAGTTTGTCACAGCTGCTGCTCCAATTCCTGTATACAGCGCGTGAAAGACGCAGACGATGATGACGTGAGCTGACGGGTGCAAATTTATAGGTTATGTTTAGGGATAAAACCTCAGACATATTTTTTTTCTATCTCAAGGATAACATCCGACCAAGAGTTGTGGTTAATTGCCGGGAATTAATCGCACAAGACTTTCAAGAAAGTACACACACACACACGGCGAATAAGGTTCACAACTTCCCCGGCATTGAAGTCTTCTGTGTGGTTCACCTCGGCGGCATTAATGCGTTCGCTTTGTCCGGGTGAGTAAACACAATCAAATATTGATGACACCGGGCCGGAGACAACATTGTAATGGTTACACAGAAAGGCGGACGTATATAGATGGCTTCGAAATACGAAAAGGAAGCCGAGGTGCGGCTGCCATTCACTATGAAGGGAAGCTCGTGGGAAGCTTTTTTAATGAAGCGTAGCTTGTGTATGCGGGTGATGGGTGTTTACATTTTTGACAGTTCACCGCTAATCCGATCGTGATCACGGTAGTAGCTGAGGCAATATTAAAGCTTCGCTTGTGTTTGTTTGTTTGGTTAACCATTTGCTACGGCTTGTGCGTCTTTTGCCACTGTGTTCGGCTACTTCATCAACCATTCGCAGCAATGAACAGAACAAGATTTATGGACTCACATAAAACAGAAACAGACGAATTTCGAAGCAGAAAAGTCAAAAACGTGCGACGATGCGTGGTTCGGAGTGCTTCGGTGTGTTGTTTTCTTTCCTTTTTTCCCCCAGAATTTGCATTCAGCGCACGAACAAGCGAACAGACAGTGATCATTGCAATAACTCACCATCACCTTTGCCAAAAAAAAAAAAAAACATCTCAAAATTTAATATATTAAAAAGAAAGAAAAGCACAACAAACAAACCTCCATTTTGTGTACGGAATTTCGGTCGTATTTTTTTCTTTTTGTTGTTTCTCGTTCGCATTTCTGCTCATGTTTTTCATGTTTCATATATTTCATAGAAATTACAATAAATTTGAAAATATTATAATTTAACAAATGCTTCCCGCGCGCTTTTTTCTCCCGTTTTTCACCACCACCGCGCCTTGTTTCCTCTTCTGTTTTTTTTTTTGCTTTCTTTCGTTTTGTTTCCGTTTCCTTCCCGTTTCTATTTGCGTGTGCTTCTGTGTGTGTTTTTGTGTTGGTTTTTTGTTATAATTTTAATATCGTTTCACATTTCTTTTATTAGTAGTTCGTGGTGCACCATCACGAGGCTTTCACTGACTTGGCTTGGTTTGGCAACATTATTTCACATTACACTTTTACGCGGACCCTTGCCTGCTGCGGAAGGATTATAAACTGTCATCTCTTTCGCTCTCTCTCTGTTTATGCACACGATGCTCTATTCTAGTATGTTCGAGTTTGTGTGTATTGTTTGACATTTGTTTTCCTCTCTTTCTATCGCTTGTTTTGGCATCTTCTTTGTTTGTTTGTTTTTTGGTGCAAATGTTTTTTTTTGTCTCTGTGTGTTTGGTTTTTGTTGGCAACTTCGATCACTTTGCATGCGTTTGTGGAAAAAGTTTGATCGACTTTTTATCTCACTGGATTTTTGTTACATTTTTTGTTTGTTTTTCGTTCGTTTTATTAATTTATCTAGCCGAGAGTGAGAGTTCTTTTTTTGTTGGTGCACTTCTTCCATAACTTTCTCCTATTTTCATCTGTCTATATTCACATCTTGCCCGATTTAACGACATTTCACGTTGGTGCAACTTCTTTATTTTCTGCTTAACGAAAAACAAAACGCCTTTTTTCATAGTTTTCTCTTGAGTTTTGACATCACACACGGGTTTTTTTGTTTTCTCTGGTAGAATTGGGACTTCATACGTTTGCTTTTTTAATCAGTAAGGATGCGTGTTTTCTTTTTCTGCTTTATCTAGGAGCATTTTCCACTTTTTTCATCTTAAAACAAATCTATTTACATGGTCGAGAATAGTAACGCTCCATCATACCTTTCTCTGCTCTGTACACAGTTCGGAACACGTTCGATTGGACACTTTAGATTAAAGAATTAGTATTAAAATAATCTTAACTCGCACCTTTCACAAGAACATTTTAGTAAATTTATCGTCAAATTAGAATGGATTTAAAAACAATCATCCCGAAAAGCTTCCCTGTCCTTGACTGTTTTAATGAAGTTTCGTTTTTGACAAGCTGACAGGTGACGCTTGCCGGTAGCAGCTAGTAACGCGCTAATGAAGCCATTTGTCCCAGAAACTATGAGCTGCTTAACGGCAGGAAATTAGCACCTTCTGCAGCGCGATGAACGGAATGTTCCGCCGGTGGCTTTCGCCCACCTTAGCATTATAATTTGCCATCTCGCAAGACCTTGATCCGATGGGATTAAGTAGCGGGTTTGCATTTTAGATTCCATCCCGCGGCTCTCCTTTACGAAACAACCTTTTTTTGTGTGGTAGATTCGCTAAGGGGGGCGTGTGTGTCGTGATTTGAAGTTCGTGAAACAGACATAAATCAAATGATCACCGTGGGGCGAACCAGCAGCACTACAAAAACATGCCAAAAGCCTCCCCATGCCAAAGGTCCAATTTGTCGCGAATATCGCTACCACGGCGAGCCCATAAATTTGAAGATTGAGAGCAAGTTCATCTGCCACAGTGGAGCGCTGGATGTTAATGTTAAGGCCAGCAACATGCGTCTTCGCAAGCTTCCCGTACGATCGAACTTAGATCGGTCGATTTCGTCAACTGGCGAAATGGTGATAAAAACAAATCCGATGTCACAAATCACAAATGGTGTGGTTGGGTGTGAACGAAAGATAATGTTAGCAATCCGTAACTTTCCCATTCGCAACTTCCCAATTTCCGCGTCCTAACGCACGTATCATAAGTAATTATAGTTGTTTTGTGTTGTTTTTTTGTTATCTAAAAATTTGGCAGTTTTGCTTTTTGCTTCCCCCCCGCACGCTTTCGATCGCTCTCGATCGCGCTACATCGATTAACTAAAACTAGTTCAGTGGAACACACGATCTCGTGCAGCTCGCGGTGACAATCGGTGCTCGGTGCTGTTGCTTCAGTGGCGCACGCGCTCGCACCCAAACTGGTTTAAATATTTTTAGGCTTTCCCGGGATCGGGGATCGCTGTTTTCGATCGCCACTGATAAAGAGGGATGCGAACGGGTCCGTCCGCAAAGCAAGGAGGAGTTTGTAGTGTTTGCTGTCGGTTATAAAATTTGTCTCTCGGCCTATTTATATAGCGTGCGGTAATTTGTCTCTCCACTGCACCTGTACATACACACACCCTTCGCTATGTATAAGTGTGTGTGTGTGGTTTTCTTTTTTTTACTCTTTAGCTTAACTTTGTTTACTTTACATTTCACTAGCAGCTTTAAGACGATAACATTACAACGTTTGCTTCACGTTTAATTTCTCTCTCTCCCTAGACTAGACTCCATCACTTGGGCCGAAATTTGGCCAACCGTTGGCTACCGTTTCGATTACCTTAATTAGCTTTATTATTTAAATACTAGTAAACGCTTTAGTACCTCTTCATTTGTGTGTGTGTGTGTGTGCTTTGTGTTTTCAATCTGCTCGCTTCGGCGGACTGTTTTCCCTTTCTTTCTTTATGGCCGACGGGCATGGTTTGGTTCACATCATTGCATTTAATATTCTATTAATTGGGTCTGCCGGTCTTTAAGTGTACGAATGTGTGTGTGTGTGTGTTGGCTGAGGGTATGTGCAATCGTATTGTGCCGGTTCTGCATCAACACATTTGAGATAAGTAACGTTCGTTCTCTTCCCTTTCCGTGGTTTGCTTTCAAAATTGTGTTTACTTTCTAAGACCGTATGGGCGCGTTTTGTGGAATGGGTAGCTTTTTTTTGCGTTTAGCGATCCCTACACGCTGCACGTATCACCGTACCGATGGCAAAACTGATCACACATTTTGGGGGTTTGTCTGGGGCTTCTATCCAACCGAACGAACGACCGCAGCCTAACCGTTGGGTGTGCCTTTTGCTACAAATAATCTCATTTTATATTTTCCCCACATTCCGCTGTGGGTGGCTGGTTTTATTTAAAATTTTCCATCCACTATTCATCTAGAAAATGGCAGTACTGCTGTATTTTCTCGGTCGCTTACTATGTGCGCACTTAATCCGTCTTCAAAAGCAAACCGAAACAATTCAAACGTAACGTAACGCTGCTGTAACGGACGCAGCCGTAACATTGGCTACGCTTTCCACGCACGCAGCCAAACGAAAGTGACATTTAGGCGGGACGCAAACCAAAATAACGGCGTAACGCGTTAACCAATGCGTTACATTGCCAAACGATGGCTGGAATGACTTCCAAAAACAAATAAAACGTTCAATGTTATCAAAACTTGAAATTGTGACGAGTTCAACGAGATGTTTTGTTTTGGCGAATTATTGTTAGTTTACTGCCATATGTGTATGCTTTTGCTTCTGAGTTGGTTCCTGCTAAACTGAATTGCTTTGTGAATTGAGTTTTTGGCTGTTTTGGTAGACTGTTTCCTTTGCTGTTATCCTGATTTTGCGAATGGGAGAGATTATGTGTACACGTGCTGTTCGATGCTGGTTATGGGTGTTGTGCGCATTACATTAAACACACCGTTGGTCCCGTTTATTGGAATTTTTTGTTCTCTTACGTTCACTAATAGGTAGAGTTGTGTGCAATCGGTTTTTAATGCTTTTTTTGTGTGTGTGTGTTTGTGATTTTTTTTTCGTTTGGTTTATATTCAAAATGTCCTTCCATTGAACATGATGACCTCACTTGATTCGATCTTAAAATATCAACCCGAAACGGGTATGAAAAGAAGCATATGGTGACAGTGGACTGTTCCATCCGAATGTCCAACAAGTTTCAAGAAGAATAAATATTTTAATTTAATTAGGAAAACAATACAAAACAAAATGAAAAAACTTTGAAGAGTTACTCTAGTTTAGCAAACTGGGCGATACCATGTCGTGCAGTTGATATTCATGTCGTGTCAATGTGTGGTAGGAAAATGTCAAATCGATCTCATTTCTTACACGCTAGGAACCCTTACGCAACTAGAACCTTTGAGGAGCGTTAATGTCCCAAACGATCCTGCTTTTGTGCCTTCCAAACGGGGAAATTTCGGAGCATTCATTTCGTTTCGTTTCACTATCGGCTAACTATTTAGAATATGTGGCGTAGTGTGTACTGCCCGATTTTCGAACCTCCCGTAGCTTCCAAACGTGTGTGTTCCCTATGTACAAAGTGTCATCCCTAAACCGTGTACAAACTTAACTGCGTAACCGTAACTGTGATACTTTTTAACGTTTCTAGCAATAAACCAAACCAAAAAAACCCAATCCTACCATGTTCGCCTGCTTCTGCATGAGATTCACATGAACAAACAGCTGGAAAACGAAAGGAACAATGTTTGGGCAACACAGCCGCCGAAACGGTGTTCCCAGCAGTGCAGTGCGTGGATTTCAGTGGATATATACAAAAAAAGTAACGTGCCTAAAACTATCGTTTCAACGTATCGTGTATGTTAATAGTTTGTTTAAATGTGTTAAGTTTCCTCCCCCCCCCTAAAACCCAACATTATCGTGACTAATCCGTAGACTAACAACCGTGGTAGTAGGTTTTCTCTTTTCGAAAAATGACTTAACATTAAATGGGATTTTTGTTTGGCCTCAGTAGGAGCGCGCATCATCATGCTCCGCGAATAGTATACACGCAGGCGTAAGTAGTTGAAGCAAAGTGTGATTCGCAAACAGAACAGCAGGTGGTTGTGTTTTTCGAAGCGGGGTGCGCAATTTTGTATCGTATATTCGATAGTCGAGCGATGATAATGAAAAGAAAACAGCTTTGCAAAGAGAAGTTTCTTAACCTATAGTTTTAAAACGATTTGTCTTACAGATACAAAACGGTTCGGCAACGTCGTATAAGTGCCGTAGAGTTGGCGCAGTTTCCTTTACAGATACAGATGTCACATTTTGGACAGATAAGACTTTGCGATAGGTATGGGTATAAGGGTAAACTTGTTTGGTTTTTCATAAACGGTCAACAAATGCTACGCTCCCGCGTCGGTTTCACTTAGCCTTAATGTAGTGTTTGGTAGTAGGTAGTGTAGATTAATAGTAATTAAAACCCAAATGCGTTCAATCAAATGGGGTTTGAATATTTTACAGTCTCCTTGTAGGTTTTGTGCTCAATTTTTACCTCAACACCGTCGCGTGTTTAGTGGGTAAAGTTGTTTTGAAATTTTAGAATCAAAAGTGTGCAACGGTGTGTGATTTGTGTGTTACAAATGTTTGTTTTAGGTTTCACAAAAATTAACGTAAAAGTTGATATCGAGCTTAACTCGTTTCCTTCTGGTGGAAATATTTGTTTCCTTTTACTGTTGGGGAAAAAGGACCCGATTTCACGCTTCTCACTGGCAGGGCTGGAAATTGGGCTGACATATATTCCAGAAAATGGGAATTATGCTACAATGGCTTCCGTCATCTTCAACGCTTCCACGGGATCGATCCCACCTTTACTAGGAATGTGTGCGTGTGTGTGTTTGTGTTGTTCGCTCTTCTGTACAGTGAAATATTCACAAATTTATTCGACCGTTCGTTTTTTTTTTTTGCTGTTCGGTCTCTCTCTCTCCATTTTTCCACCCCTGATCCGAACATCTTGTGCTCGCACATCCTTGCACGCATATTGTCCTGTCATACGATGATGGTGCGATAAATTTTGCCCGAAACCTTTTGCACACCGTCCACAGCACACAGACGGGGGTGTTTGTGTCACACTTCTACGAAGTACCATTTCATGTATCACTTGGCCAGATGAACTATGTATGAACGTCTACTCTCTCTTTTTTGTTTGTAACGAATTTGTTGGCATTTGCTCCGCTCCAATCGGCTTCTGAAATTCCACCTTATCTTTTTTGCTACGCAACGATGCACCTTAAAGCGTCATGGTGGGTCATCCTCCCGCCGTCCAATATCACCAAACCGAAAACTGGGGGTTACGCGGATGACCGGAGGGTCACCTTTTTTTAACTACCGCTATCGCTGAAAGGTTAATTGATCCGATCCTGTGTCCCCCTCCCCATTTAACCCTAATAATACAAATTTCCATCGGTTTTGAAGTTTTTTTTGCTGCTGCTGCTTTGTTTATCCTCTTTAAAAGATTAACACGGCCGTCGGTCCTACGCTCTACTTGCACCTTCGGGGTATACGCATATGCCGTCCGCATAGTTGGGTACCACAGTTTTAACGAAATTGTTCCCTATCCCGGGAAGGATAGCCTAATATGTATACCGGTACAGCAAGATACGGGTTCTCTGGGTTCTCGTAGAACCCACCAGCTCCTACGCCTGACGCCACACACTTCGGCTAATCAACGAGCTCGCAACGGAGTGCGACCCAATGTTCGGGGATCGCTGACGTGCTCAGGAACTGGAAGCAAAATGTGCGAAGGGCTTACAGACCGTATTATACATTGTACAAACAGGGTCACAATAATTTCCACTTCAGTACACAGCACGAGCGACATCATCGACCCTGCTTCTTCTCAGCGTGTGTGTGTGTGTTTCGATCGATGGACGATCAATATTCTAGCCATGACCGCGATAGTATGTGTGAGGGTGCGTTTGGTATTGGAATGTGTGTGGTTCTTTTTTCTTCCATCGTCTTTTATTCCAAGTTTCCAACTAAGCTGCCTTTGCCAAAGATAACCCGTCGTCGTGCTGTCTTTGGGTAGAGATCTCGTTTCGTCTAGTTTCGTTTGCTTCGTGTCTCGAGGTTTTGTTTCTTTGATGGATGTTGGATAGTTTTGTTCCGCCTGTTTTTCGCCCCCTCTCCCCGGTACCGTTTCCCCACTCGTCTGTCTCGCATCTGCCTGCACAAACTACTAACGCACAGAGAGGTTGAAATCGATGAAGTTATTAAACGAATGAGAGCACCACTCGGACGCAAGAGATTGGTGCGTTAATCAGATAATCCAGGCTCATGCATAAATTCGGTGTACGTGTTCTCGTTGCGGCTCTAGATTCTGCGGAAATGATGACCATTGATTGGAAGTCCAGAGATTCGGAGAATCGCCTCTTTTTTTCCTGCATCTTAAAAACAATCTAAACGAATCGGGAGAAACCTTTGGAAACTCTTGGGCAGGTACAGACGATGCAAAAACTCCCAGGGGGAAGTGCGGAGGTTGGCAACAAACGGGGGCGAAGCGGGGCGGTGTTCCGTCCGCGGGTTGTTCGTGTCGGCTGTTCGCGCCGTCTTCAAGTCATGCAGCGCACATACACCAGGGCAACTTTTTGAGGCAGCTCGCTTCCGTGTTATATGATGCTTTCGCGGTTCCGCTCCAGGTCTTCGGTTTCGTTCTCCGCGCTAACGCTCGACGCGGACGATGCACCGCAGATCTGCATCTCGATCTCTGCCAGCCGATGTTCGACCTCCCACTGTTGCTGGGCGAGCTTCGCATTGAGCGTGAAGTTTTCCGACTCGACCGTGTGCAGCCGTTCCCGCAGTCGCTTGATTTCGCCCTCGAGTGCCTCGTGTGAGCCTAGCAGGGGTGTCGCACCGGATGATTCGATGTGCGTCAGGGAGCCACAGGGTGGTCCTGTGATGGGAGAAGAATGAGAACGGGCTGCATTAAGTTGCATTTGGCAAGATGGCGTGTAATTGTTCTACTGGGAGCCAATTAATTGCGGAAGTGTCTGTATCTTCAACTTCAACTTCAACTATTTTAGTTTACCTATTTTCTTATAATATTTAATTATTTTGATTTATTTGGTGTGTTTCATCTGTGAAATTAAATTACATTTATAATACCATAAAGTAGGGAAATGAGTTTAATAAATTAAAGAGAAAAAAACTATACTACCATGCTGAATGTAAGAAGTATGTAAAATGATCCACAAAATGGTGCATTAATGTAAAATAAACATTGGTAGATATGTGTAGTGAAAGTAGTATTGATGTGAAACAAATTGTTTGAATAAAAACAATCTACTAAATATTATAATAACACTGTGTTAACTGTATAGTATTTGCCTTTTGAACTTCTGTCGGTGTACAACGATTTATGGTAATTATTTATATCCAACACTATTTCTACACTATTACTGAAACGGGCTTTTGCTTTCGCCCAACGCAGTCACACCCAGGAAAAATCAACTTACCTGTCCGACACGGTTGCGACTGGGGTCGGGCAAGATGGGATGCGGTACGACTTCGGGGCCGTTCCTCGGAACTGTGCACGCTGGGACTGATCGAGCCGGGTGACTGGGGCTGTCGGCTGCCGCTGATGACGTCCCCACGGTGCGATCGGGGACTCGTGATGCGACTGTGTGGCGCATGCGATAAAAAGAATGGGACGCCCGTCAGCGCCGTCTAGCGTGGGCATCGGGTGGTGGTGGCGTTACTTACCTGCCGGCTGGCGGTGGATACGAGGGCGCCATCATCGAGCCCGCCGACGTGATGGCCGTCGTGGGCGATATCCACATGTCCTCGATCGTGGTGCGGCCCTTCGTCTCCACTAGACCTGGTGTCGATTGGCAGCGTCCCATAGCAACTTTAGTAAATTAATCACAAAAATAGGCACACAGTTAACACAGTAACACTCTAATCTGAACCAAACCGAAGAACAAAGATTAAACGAATCAAACAAACACACACAGAGATAGATAGGCAGGCGCAAAATTGGAATTGCTTGAAAAAGGAAAAATGAACATTTTCTTTAGAGAATTCAAGGTTTTCTTTATCGAATAACGTAGCGTAACGGGATGGCGTTACGAAGATCCTTGTTTATCTTGAACTCTTATTTCGAAGGTCATGGAAACGTCGCATCTTCAAACTACTATGGATTGTTGAAGGATTAGGCGATGCATAGACAAACATAAAATTGGGAAATTGTCTTTTTTTCTGGAAAGAAGCTCTTAATACCAAGCATTCGTCTACCAAGACGAGTTTATGATGTACACAGTAAAGCAATAATCTTATCAATTCAGCTTATTTTCCCATCTAATGTGATCGACAAAGTAAAGATAAGAATGGGACCACCTTCATCTAGAGAAATTCATGGCCACAGCTAATAACGCTAATAAATAGCATTCATTTGTACAACACCAGAAAGGCTAAATGTACACCAGCACACAACCGAGACGTGTTCGGTCGGTCGCCAACCAAACGATAGTACTCCATTCCCCAAAAACGTAAGCTTGGGCTGAAAGTTGCAAATTTAATATTTCCATTTCGGCATCGTCCCATCGTGTGCTGCGGTGACACTTTCTTTGTTGACCTATTTGTGCGCTCCAGGAAACCTCGGGCACAGGCTAATGCGTTCCGCATAACCCTAGACACCTCGGCCAACCTCACAAAAAAAACACAATAAAACAGCAGACAAGAGCAACAATACCGAAAGACCGGAAGGTACACACACAGAACACCGTATCAGGCGAATGTGACTGTGAGGCCCGAATGACATCAAACGAGTTCCGAGAACGGGGGAGTTCGCAAAATGAAACCGAACGCAACCATAATATGTCATGAGCACGTCGAGCCGTTCAGAGTTGCCGGAAGCAACTGAAGAAGCCGGACGAAACACACACACACAGAGGCCGAAACAATCTAAAGTTCTCCGGTGCGTTGAAGCTTTGTCCCGTGCGGGTGGTTTCGTCGGAAATTGCCGGCGTGTTTGGTGCTCTTTCGGAATGCAGCACGACGTCGACGGCCGTGGTCTGATCGATGCATTTCTCGAATAGTTTGTGGTGATTGTTTGCAAATTTCGTGATGAGCATACGGCCCAAGGCGCACGTAATTCTATTAGGCACAGACGCGTGTGTGGTTCTTGCGCGTGGATATGAGAATTTAAATTTGGACAACGTTGTTCTCAAGCTGTGACTGGTAAAAGACATCCTAAAGATGTCGTTCAAGATCTGAGTTAAGCTTCAAAATAATCATTTATTCTGTTTAAAATAAGAAACAATCTTCACATTCAATGTCATCAAGAAGCTAAAAAGACTTCCTGTAAGTATGTACTTTGATGCATTTATTCCGGACATTGAAATGGGAGAAGAAAAAAACCCAGTAAAACATGATGCTTAAATATCTAGACAATCTAATTGAGGCTAATGTCGTTACCGTTGGCCACACTCAGTCAGCCAGAGAAAAGCAGTAGACAGCAAAGAATCCTACTGATGGCAAACGAAATCAACCCGGCAAAAGAGCAAAGTTCACGCAGCGACAACAACGGAGCAGAAAAAAAGGAAACAAGCACACACACAGAACACAAAAAAAGAAGCAACAAAACGAAAGCACAACACGGGCACGACGAAATCAGCGCAGCTGCAACAAATGTCCCCAAGCAAAAGCCGCTGCCAAAAGCTTACTAAATCATGGCTCTCCCTCCAAAAAACACAAGCATACATAAAGCCACCGTTCGTACCGTTTGTATGTGGGCATGCATGTTGCGTTTGTGCTTTTGCTAGCCATCGTTGCAACGAGGACAACAAGCACACGAAACATGCACAGACACAAGTACACACGAGCGATTCTAATGGAGCATCAGTGAAATGTCCTCCAGATATTGACATTCTTCGCCTTCTGCTTTGCAAGTGTGTAACCGAAACGCTACCACTAAACTGTTCCCCTTTCATAGTCCTTCTCCCCAACATGCGTTTTCCACATTACCTTTTTCTAGTGGCGCCTTCTTGTACTTCTCGAGCCGCTTCACCGCGATCGCTTCCAGCCGCACCCGGGCCGCCGGATACTCCTTCAGCACGTCCCACATATCCTTTTTGCTCAGCACGAACAGATCACTGTAGCCGACGGAACGGACGCTGGCCGTACGCCGGTTGCCTGCACTCGTCGAGAAGAGGGGGCAGGGGGGGGGTGAAAGGAAAAACGTTCCGTGTGTGTGTGTGTGTGCGTGTGTTGTTGTTTGTATTTCGAAACGCCACCGAAGAGGATACCGAATATCGTGAGATCCCCCCGGTTAGATTGGTTTGGTCATTTTATTGCCCCGACAGAGGGAAAAAAAATCCGGTGGTTTGTGGAGAGGCAAATGGAGGAAAAGAAGGAAGCGAAGGAAGAGGTAAAGATTTCCCGGGATGCCCCGTCCAGTGGATAAGATGGTGCGCGTTAGCCGAAAGAAAGCAAAATCGAAGATTGTGCACCGTTCCGTACCGGATTTCGATCAAAAAAGCGGAGATTGGTGTTAATTCCGTAACGGTGTTTCGAGTGTGCGAGTGTGTGTGTGTGTTTTTCGATTGGTGGCGGCCCCATTTGAGAAGATTAAATATTGTTGTTATTATTGTGCGTGTGCGATTGTGCGTGTGAGCACGATTGGTGTCCGACGAATGTGATGCGTGCGCGTTAATGTTTTTTTGTTGTGTGTGTGTGTGTGTGTGTGTTACCATTTACGGTACGGCACGGCAGATGTATTGCACGGGAACCAGGCAACGTGCACGGTGGCGTCGTGGGCAAGGCAAGAGAAGAGAAACAAAATAATCCGATTAGTTGACGGACGACACGGTACGGTGTCATTCGGGGGAGGGGCGGGTTTTTTTCCCGTAAGGGTGGAAAGATGTGGGTGGTGAAAAAGGTTTTTCTTATAGTTAAATATATATAAATATAGATGTGTGTGTACATGTTTGGTTTGGGGTGAATGTTGGGTTGAAATGTAGGAAATTAGAGAGACAGATTTAAATTTGACGAATAAAAAACACGGTGAGCAGGACATTAAATGAAATCGTAAACGAAACGAAATTAAACGAGCAAAAAAGTAAGAGAGAGCGAAAGAGAGAGAGAGAGAGAGAGGGATTTGGTTGTCGTGTATTATGAGAAAGAGACAAATTGTTGGGATGCGACACATAAAGTAGAAGAGATAGAAATTTTAAATTTATCCATCGATTATAGCAAAACAGGAAACATGGAGCGAAAATCACAGCATTCAATAGTTTGTTGACTCAAAGCATTCGGTTTGAAGCGGGAATAAAATGTGAAATAAAATATTTAAATATAACTAAATAAGATAGAAATAAAATAAATTAAATTAAATATTCTTCCATAGTGCACAGTTTCACCTGACCAAACATATACGACATTTAACGTTATCAACTGCCGAGCGGCCAATTGGTAGAACATGGTAGAAGCTTGCCCATGCATACGTCACACAGCAGGATCCGTGCATCAAATCCCAATCTGAACGTCGGTTTTTTCACGTACGGTAAGTCTCGGACTATTTAGAAATGGTAACGATCAATGTCAAGAAAACACCCCCAAATGGGTAGGATTTTTCGAGAGTGTTAATTTCAAGTGAAAAAGAAGGAGGATTTATCAAAATGGTCGTCTATTTGTGTTTAGCCATATTATCAAAAAACTCCAGTTTACTTAAAAAAATGATTACTTTACACTCGAATTCTTTTAATTCGACCCTCAAAGGCTGAGACCACCGATTAGTGGAAGCTTTCCGGAAGGCATTTTCTATCTTTGACAGTTCCTTTATAGCTGTACCGTACAGAGAGAACATAGATAAAAAAGTAAAAACATATTTCAATGTGCTATTTCAAATCCTTTTTGTATTCACTGTACCATTCATTTTCCTTAAGACCAGGTTAGAAACGTAGAACAGCCGAACACACCACAGCTTGATGCAATTATGTTCACATTAGCTAACTATAATCAAGCAGAAACAAGGCAAACCACCACACTACGTAATTAGCAGCAGGTGGATTAGCGATCGATTGATTAAAAATATGCTAATTTTTCATCCGGTACTTAGAAAAAATGGATTTCTTTAGTCGTACAAAAGGAAAGAAAACTGGTAAGATTTGATACAAAAAAGGAGCCTCGAACCATACGCTATAAGATATTTATTCACACTCGTTTAATTGAACGACGATATTTCTTCTCACCGCTACACGAACGAGGTGGATCGTGTTGGAGTCGGAGAAGGAGTTGCCTGTAATTAAGGAACTTTGAGCAACAAACCCAACCACAAGATGGAACCCTAAAAGCGGTTCCGTTCGGTTACAGCCGTGGTGTGTTGTACGTTTTCTAGAACCATTGCCTAGATCAAACGCTTATCAGAGCAAGTAAATTTTTAATAATTTATAAACCCATGAATCCATGAATCGGATACATATCAATTACGGCGCAAAACACTTAAAGCACCATTAAGAAAAAAAGGGTTTCGCGTCTCGCGCACAGAAAATCTAATAACAAATAGCTTAAAACTTGCACCATTTCGCCAAGATTATCTTTTGCCATTCGCTTCGCGCACCGCACCGGAAAGTGTAATAAATAGCAAAGGCAAGCGAGAGGAAAACGCGACGGAACGGGGGGATGGGAAAAGACACTTTTTTCCCACGCCTTACGATCACCACCGGATTGGATGTCTTTTCGTGGACGGAGGAGGAGCGCTTGAATGGTGGTTTAATTTTAAATGATTACGTTTTCATTCGCAAAAGGCCCGCAAAAACCCGGTTGCTTGCGGCAGTTCAATCAACGGGTCGCATCCCCACCCGACAGGCACGCGCGCGTATACACGAGCCCGGGAAAACCGCCAACGGTTTAATTAAATTCATCTCATTCGCCGTGTGGATTGGTTGAGCGAATTGAATTGTTCAATTATGTGAACCGTGCGTTGCCCCAGTGTCGTCGTCGTCGAAAGTGGCACACACACGCATAGCTACACAGCGACCCGCGGGGAAAACTACATGTTGATGAGACCGATATGTGAACAAGTGACATAATTGGGTGCAAAACTTCCATTCCTTGGCAATCACCTTCCCTGGTTCCCGGGTGTTTTGGATAGAGACACTCACCACGGCCACAGCCCCAGCATTTGCCACAAGCCATATGTGGAAAACGCGCCGGGAACGAAAATAATGCTGAGGCGCTACAAATTCGATGGAGATAAAACCAATGGTAATGGAGAGTACTAACACGGCTCGCGGTGTGTTGTACACACTTCAGAACAACAAAAAAGGGAGAATTAAAAATCTGGCAGTTTTCCATTACGTAAACATTGCGTTCGTGTATAAAGCTGTTTAAAATATGTTTTTAGCATCGATTCTTTTGGAAGGTTGTAAAGATTTGAAGTAGCAATTTAGATACTGAACAACTTCTTTCAGCAAACGATATTGAAGCACATACTTCAAAGACGAGGGTAGGTCAAAAAGTCTCGAGGAAATCTCATCCCATTTCCCAGAGCAAACATGTAATCAGCATACAATGAGATGTGTTGTGTGTCAAAGCTGAGTACCATACAGATGTGGAAACACAAAACCCTGCGCTGGCAGATCTCGAAGGACATCTGACCTGATTGAGGGAAATTACTTAACGTTCCCTAATACCCGCCTATAACACCTGGCCGGAAGTTTTTGCTGGAGGAAAAAAAAAACCTGGAAACGCTTTTTCCCAAACCATGTGCATCAAGTGCATGGTAAGCTGCTTTCTTGTGGATCAAAAGAGGATTTAGGGATTAGCTGGCGTGTCTGTGTGTCTATGTGTGATGGAAAGAAAAACAAAAGAAAGTATGCATGGAATGGCTTTTACTGCTGGACCACCATCAAAAACGTTCGCCCAGCCCAGACACATGCATCTGCACTTTGTGAGATATGCAATTTGCTCTCGAGAGTACCGAAACCCATCGAAACCATGTCCTTACGTAACAAGCTTGTGGCACCGAAATTGGAGCAACTTTAAGACAAGGTTTGTGTGATAACATTTTACTTTTATGACTCCGTATGACCCAGCAAGGAAGCGCATACAGCGGCACACACGTAGCAAAAGACTTCTGGAACTTTCAATAATGTCCGTTTATTGGAGATTTTCCAACAGTAAAAGTACGCCCAACGCTTGTTTGGAGAGCGGGATTACAAGCGGAAACTGTTTGCATTAGATTATAGTTGATTAATTTGGGCTGATTTGGTATTAAAATGCTAATGGTTGTGCGCTTTATTGTTGCCGTTGCTTTTATCCTGCTTTGCGCAACAAGTACCGGAAGGAATGATTAGCAAATCGGATTTAATTGTGATTTAAATTGCTCTCAGGCTATCGCATAATCCTTTTCGCAATAGACGATGTGGTGTGTATGCGTTTCGGTGGCTACGGACTCATGAAGGCATAACCACCAGTTGGCAAGACGGTTTTGCTTCAAAAGCCCGTGTCGCACATCGTCTATGCTTCGGTGTACTGTTTGAAAGGATAATTAAGGGTTTGTTTAGGTACCGAGAGAACTCGAGATGCTATAAAGAGGGTTTAACTTGCTTCACGTAAACACACACGAGGATTAAGGCCATTTTTATGAGTTTGGTTTGGGTGGGCATTAAATAGTGAAACTGCATTTGACTTGCACTTTTGGAAGATTAAAGACATTTAAACTTAGGACGATAAACGAACTAAAAATAGAAACGAAAATCAAAGTTGTGCCATTAATTGCTTGTGGAGTGAATCAAAACAAACATTAAAATATAAAAAAGAGATCTTCAATTAAGGCTAATAAATAGTGTAAGCTTCAAACTACGCATCCAATTGAGTAGGAAATGCAATCCACAGAAATGCAGCAAGCCTCTTGACATGTAGCTCCCAAAAAATCGAACAAAGACTTCTTCATACTGATGCAAACTAAACTTGCAATTCGTAAATTTATAGGAATTCAGAACGAGAGAGACAGACAGAGCCAGGGAGATTGATAAATTGAAACCATAAAAATACACGCATTATGCCGTAAAAATCACATCAAAATAAAGAAGCAATCAAGTAAACCAATATAAAGGAGGAAAAACATGAAATCAGTGCGTATGAGAGAGATTATAGCAGAAAAATCGGGATAGTACAATGAGATGGTTATAAAAAAGTACGATCATATAAAGATAAATATGAAATACGGTTTAATATAAATGGTTTCGAGGATGTTTTTTTTTTTGTTTGGTTTGGTAAGGTATTAATAGCCAAGCAAAGCTTCAACTGAACGATAGTTATTGATTGATTAAATTTCCGTTTACTTTAGTTAATCGTTGAGAGGTTGAGCAACAGATGCTCAACAAGAATGATACTCATGTTCATGTACGGTTCTAGTAAATGCACTACGATTATACGAGCTCATCGGGCTATGGGCCAAAACATCGAGGTTTTTTGTTCGGTTCTAGTACACATTACTGTATGAAAATGTATGCAACACTCTAGGCATATCAGACTAACTCTGCGAATTATACGGTTACAAGTGTTATGCGTGTGTGTGTGCGTGTATTTTCGTTCTCTAACGGCGTACCGATCGGTGAGGATCGATCGGGAAGATATCTACGGGTCTATTGTCCTATTTGGACGGAAAGTTAAATAAGGGGTTAGAAAGGAAGAAAGTTAGAAGCTCAATAGAAATGGGAAAGTTTACCATCGGGACTTCCTAACTACACAGTAAGAGTGGTACAGAAAGATAGAGCAATAGATATGTAGACAGACAGACAGAGGGAGAAAAAGAGAGCGAGGTTGATAGATAGATAGATAGAGATAGAGAGCAACATGTATGCAGACATGAATGACAGAGTCTCCAACAAATGGAGCTAGTACGGGGGAAGTATAGGAAATTATTTTAAATCGTTTAACAGCAGTTAAAGGAGAAGAAGAAAGTAAAGGTTCGTCTCACAAAAACAGTCAAACATCGTAGATAAACATTAATTTCGATACTTTCTTTTTCGACCAATTACAGAGAATTGATGACAATATGGTAAGCGCAGGTTTTGTTTCGTTTTTTGTTGGAGTTTAAAATATTGGACTCAGTTTGGAGTTTAGTTACTCAGCTCAGGAGTACACGGATGGTGGTGGATTAATACATGGGAAGATGTCACAATTACTTCAACTATATGAGAGAGAGAGAGCGAGCGAGAGAGACATTGGGACATTGGGAGAATCGGGGTTTTTTGGCTTGATCGATTCGAGTAGAGGTTACTAGCTACTTTGAATATTAGCAAATGGGATACGATTAAAGTAAGTAAAGAGTGGCTCCTAGCTTTAACCTCGCCGTTGCGCCGTTGCAGTTTCGGGGTGCTTTCGTTGTGGGAGTGCGTTTCGGAAGGAGTGTCCTTGTGCGTTTCGCTTGAACGGGATTTTCTTTTGCACGCTTGTCAAACAACTTGTGGTATTAGAAATTGAGCTTTGTTTTGCGTTTTGGTTTGGCTCTAGCCCATTCGATTTGCTCTGTTTTGCATCTGGCATCATCGTCGACGTCGAGTGGTCGAGTTGGTCTGACGGATTGTGCGACTTTTAAACGGTTTGACGCAATTTTCAACTTGACAGTTCTAGAATTCTATGCAGAAGAAACGGACCAAAATGCCGTTCTTTGTACTTCGGTGTTAAACGGTTTTTAAGATACTTTCGATACAGTTTTTTTTGTACTTTGGACTTTGTTTTTTTTTGTTGTTGAAACGATGAATGAGAAAAAGATACAACGTCAATAACAACAGTATTTTGCTTGGCTATCATATTTACCGAGCGCTTTACCTGCCGTACCCATGTTGAGGATACTGATCTCGCCAAAGTACGAGCCCGCCTTCAGGGACGCCATCACCGTCTTGCCGTTGTCGGCCACCACCTGCAACCGGCCCCGATTCACTATGTACATCTCCTTGCCGACCTCACCTGTTGGACGAGAGTGGCGCGTGTAGCGCAACAATGATGAGAATAAATGTACCCACAGATTTGAGCATGGCCCGAGAGAACAATCCCGTACGCTGCATTAAGTCTCGCGACCCAAAAACTTAACGATGAAACAACAACCCCCCTTTCGGGAGTGAAGTTTAGTTTACCGGAGCCTGGGCTAAAATGGGCGCGTAACTAAACGTCTAAATTCCCGGATGAAACCATGCATCAAAACCCCCCGTCACCGTGCACATTCTCGCGCTGCAGCCAACCCTGGAGCGATGTTTACCCGCATGGAGTTCCCGAGCGGTTGGCTAAAAATCTAATTGTTCCTCCCGAGAAAACCGCACATAATTTTCGCGCCGGCATCTCGGCATCTCCGGATCTTACAGACAGGCTAAACGTTGCACGCCAGGCACACACACACACATACCATATTTGGCTTCCGCCAAACAAAGACAATTTGCTGCATGGCCTGGATTAAGCGTGCCCGGTCCCGAGACATGGTAGCGCGAGGATAGTTTAGTGGTAGTTTGTACCGGATGCTGGGCCTGAGAATGCAAGTCACGTACTTTGGCAGGTGCCCAAAGCTATGGTGTGGCTGCGTTGGGCACCACATCTACGGAACGCTTACCTTTGCGACAGATGAAGTCACCGGGAGAGAACAGGACCGGTCGAAGTTTTAGCACCAGCTCGCACAGGAATCCCGCCTCGGTATTTTGAAATATTTCTACTCGCTTAAGTGTATCTAAATGAACATTTATCGCTATCTCAGCCTGAAACGAGAACGCGTAACGCGTAATGTAAGCGAGCGTGCTTCATCCGTGAGGGAGTGATGTCACTGACGACTTTGTTTTTTTTTATTCGTCCCGGGACGACCGTACTCACCTTTAATTTATCAGGAAGACATGATACAGCTCGCTCCTCGTCCGAGCACTTTTGCGTCAGCCAGAGGTAATCAAACCATTTTATGACTTTCACCTGTAGATGATTGGGCACTCTTCGCATCCGCATGTAGGTCTTGACACCGTCCAGCTTGGCTGTGGAAGACAGAAGGTAGTGTTTGAGTGAGTGAGTATTTTTTTATGCTATGTCTCCCCAATGCGATAGTGTACGACCACCCGGCAAGATCCGATCAATGGGTTGATATAAATAGAACACAACAAACAACGTACCGACCGGTCTGGTTCTTCGCCCGACCAGCGGACGACACCGAAGAAAAGAACCAAGTTAATCAAACGCATTAAGCTTTTGACTCCCCGGGAGGTCAGAGATGAGACCTGGGCGTCCTGGGTGTCCGGTTCAATGGTGACGCCATCACCGTTCGCTGTATAAAACTACCGGACGAGTGCTTTGATTAAACACGATTACCCGTGAGACATCGGGGACGCTCACGCTCGTCGAGTCACCCTCGGTGACCGGACCGGCAAAGGACCGTTCATGCAGCGTTACGTCACCGTATCCGATTCTCGCCATCCGGTGCAGTGTGGTCGGTGAGCTTGTCGGTAGCCTTCTTTGTTGCACTTTTAATGCAACACGCTTCAGATGATAATACTGTGCAATTGTTTTGCTCCCTGGTGTCTCTAGGCCACTAGGAAGGCTTAGGTGAAGCGTTCAGGAGTAGAAGGACGACGGGAGGGCTCTTTTTTATGGTGCTGTATCTTACCTTACAATATTGCAAGATTCTTCCAACTGAGGGCAACATCACATTACACCATCAGCGACCAAGTGCAAACGGAAACCCCGAGGTATCCCGGACCAAGTCGCCACGCTCCGGAGGAGGTTAAGTTGTCCGACATTAAGCAGACTTTATGACACTTATCTTTTATTATGCTTGCCATCCCGGCCACGGTGGCACGGTTACACATCATCAATCGGAAGCCGTTCGGGGTTTGCATTATTCGGTGTAGTGTGCAGCACATAATGGTGCAATCATTCTTCGCGCAAAGCAGAAGCTTCCCTGCTGCTTCCTCCTTTAAACGCTTCCGGGTTTTCGCATCTTGCGCGCCCCCCAAGGGAGTTTGATGCATTCGAGAACCATCGATTAGACGGTTGGAGTTGGGAGTGTGGGTTATGCAACAGTGTTCTCACGGCTATGCTTCACCGAACATCCATCACCGCCCGTGCAAGAAAGATCGGGCCAGGAAAGCGTTATTGTGTCGATGTCGATAAAATTGTCTACAAATCGTTGTACCGCCCAGAAACACACACACCCGGAGCGGACGAAGCTCGGACGTACGGACAATGTACGTACGATGTCATAAGATTATCTGGCAGATAATGTTTCCGTGTGTGTGTGTGGATTGATCGCACAAGTGTCTGCACTACATAAATGCTTCGGCTACACTTGTGTAAACAATCGCTTTACGGGGTGTGCTTCTCGGAAGCGATGTGTATGATGGAAAAAGTGAATTATCCTTCAATTCAGCGCACACGGAGAAACGCTTAATTCTTGCTCGTGTAGCAACAGTCTCTGTCTGTGTAGCAGCAGCTATTCTCTGCAATCGTTTCGAGATGATTAGGAGCTTTTTCTTGTTACGGGTTTCGGAGAAGGAAAGAACAGCTGTTGGCGAAGGAAAATGTTACTTTTCATTATTTCGGTGTCCTTCTTCTGAAAAAAACCAATAATTTTTTCTAAAGAAACTATTTTTCTTTATGGTTAATTTCAGTGGAAAAAGAAACGACGAATCGAAGTAATTTCGTGAGAAAAACGAAAATTGCCTCAATGTCACATTTGGCCCTAAAAACGAGAATAGGAAAATGAGGAAAATCCACCGTTCAGACGAACAAAATCGGTAACCGACGAAAAATTATCCCACACGAACGCGGTTAGTTGTCGGGCGGTCTGTATTAATCGTCTTTGAATCCCCCTACTCACACACCCACCACACGTGCACACCAGCACCCAACATGTATGCGTATATGTAGGTCGCACCTGACAAATAATTCGGGCCTTAGCATCGCTGGCTGCTCCGGATCAGCTCTATCGCATTTCACCGTACCGCCAATTAACGTCGCATTGATTCCCGCGACATGTTGCCTCGCTGGGCACGGTTCGGTGAAGATATGGATAACTTGCGATAAATCAAAGGCACTTTTTTGCCCCTATTGCCTTCCCCTTTCCCTTCCCTCTTTCCACCATCGTCCATCGGCTCGACAAACGCGTCGAACATGCCGTCGCACTCTAATTATCTACCATTTGATCCATCCACTGCACATTGGGCAATTGTTCGAGAAGAAAAACCCTAACAGAAACTAAATTAAGCTTCAAATAAACCAAACACAGCTTTTTTAACTAACAAAATACAAAATCCAAACTCTTTTTGTTTTCGTATTTAATATTTCTTAAGTGTCAAAGTAGAAACATTTAAAAATCATGTCATTTCTATTGATTTTTTTCTCTAGTTTAAATATCTGTTTTTGTTGAACTTCTGCTTTACCGATTTTGATGTAAAGCAGCAATTTGGAAAGGAAATTTTGAGTAAATTTCATCAAGTAATATGGGCGATTTTGAAAAAGGCAGCTTGAATCGTAACTATGACTTCCTCAACAGATCCTTCTTCTTTCTTGGCCTAACGACCTCTTATTAGTCCACGCCTGCCATTTTTGGCTTAATATACTTATTGTTACCACATAGTAACTGTCCTCAAGTAACAGTAAAAGTAACAGTCAGTAACAGTCCTGGATAGTCAGTCCTCAACTATGGGGGAACGGCCCAGATGAGACTTGAACCCCGGTCCTGCCGTTTTAAGACTGGTGCCGCTGTCGTATCTACCACCGAGCCGCCCTCAACAGATCCCAAGGACTTTTTAAAACTGCGTTTAAAGGAAACGTTTCTACTACTGTATGGTGAAGAAATTAGATCCCTGAGACATCACGGGGGCGGCCCGGTGGTGTATACGATAACGGCGCCGGTCTTCACACGGCAGGACCGGGGTTCGAATCCCGGCGGACCGCCTCTCCGTACGCAGGACTGACTATCCAGCTACGGGTAAAACTAAGTCATGGAGAGCTAGCAATAGCAGGTCAAGACCTCACGAGGTTGTAGTGCCAAGGAAGAAGAAGAAGAGACATCACAATAAATGTAATTCAATTTTGAAAAAACCTACTCGTCTTATTGCGTCAAAATGTCCCAAAGTCATGGTAAAACTGCGCTTTTTTGTCCATTTTCGTTATCAAAAATATCGGACATTTATAGAAATTATTAAAGTAATTCAATGCTTTTACTAAAACTATTTTAAACACATTTAAATTCGTTTTATTCCGACATTTGTTCCGAAAAAGCTCACTGTGCACTGGCGGGAAAATGTGAGGAAAATACACCCAGCTCGAAGGAACATGGGTGGCACACACAAAACCGAGCCTTTTGTGGCAGTTAAAAACACGTGCTGCGTTAGTCACTTTTTCATCGCCATTTTCTTTTTTTTTTTCGTTGCTCTCGCTGTGTGTGAGTCGCCCATTTCGCCTTCGGTTCGCCCATCCGATTATGTTCATTTTGATGATTTATGAAACAAAATCGGTCTCCCATTGATTGGTATCAGGTTGGTAAGGGAAAGCCCCGGGCGGGTGGCGATAATGGAAAGGAGCCTGGTGCTAGTGCTTTGTACAAACGCTACGGAAGGTGTGACAGTGAGCACACCGTTTTTTTTTTTGCGCTCTCTCACTTTTCCGCGCCGTTGCAAGCGAAAGGCTAAAACAGTGATGGGGGAAAAACGCAAACAAACCAATTGCTCATGGCCGTGCTCATGCATCCGCGCGTAATTGCTGCTGACGGATAGGCGTGACAAATGTGTCAAACTTTGTTTTAACCTCTCCCCGGCCTCGATTCGCGCCGTTCCATTTTTCTTTCCCCGGTCACGGTGTCACGATCCCGCACCATCGGTGTGTATTGTTTGCTTTCGCTTATTTGACACGAGCCGATAATTCTCGCTCGGCACCGTTCTGCAGGCTGTTGCAGGTCGACAACTGTGACCGTGCAACCGACACCCCTGGACAACACACACACACATAACAATGGTCACAGCATGCATTCAGGCGTAAAGCAAACTGACGTCACCGCGGCGATGATTGTGTCCCGTGCGTGCGAGTGTGTGTGTGTGTGTGTGTGTGTGTGTGTGTGTGTGTGTGTGTGTGTGTGTGTGTGTGCCAGATGGAGTAAATAGAAATTTACAGCACGAAGTTTAACAAACTGATCACCGCCAGGGAGAGAGACATCGGTAGAGTTGATGAATGGAAAGCGTAGCAAAAAAGGACGAGCAAAAACCAAGCTTTCAGCATATGGGACCTGTGTAGGTCCAATCGAAGTTGATATCGGATATAGTCGAAAAAAACCGTCGTTAAGTCCAGAGTTTCACTAAACAAATCCTGAATGCTACTAAAACCTGTTTTTCTGTTTAAATCGCAAAAATTCGCAAAAGCTTCGTCGGCGATTAGTCATCTCGCCCCTCCAAATAATGAACTTATATGATCTGATCAAACGCTTAGAAGTCCGACGCTACCACCACAAATCCCGCCACTACGAATGGCTTCTATGGTAAAGGATAAAATTTAATCTATGCCGAAAGTTTTCCCCACAGTCCTGCAGCGCACAACTTTACCTCCGGAAACACCGAAATCCTATGACGTCAGCAACACCGAACACCGATAAAACAACAACAGTACCGTGAGGTGGTGGTGGTAGTGGTGGTGGTGTACCGAAAAACAACACTGAAGGTATATGAGGGGGAAGAGAAAAAAAACCCCTGCTCCCGACACACACACACACACATTCACGCACACACAGTCACGGAAGCACGGGATCGGGATTATCGTTGGCAAGCGTTCGCAGCGACGTCAAACGGTCCCGTGTGCGTGTTTTGTGCATCGCTTGAAAGGATACTCAATGACGTGAGAACGGGGCCTTTGTTTTCTACCAGCATCTGTATCCCGCTGTTCCCTTACACACATATACACACACACAGACACACACAAAAGGTATGACGTGCGGGAAGGCTCGTCCATTTCGCCCATTATGTGAGACAAGGATGCAGTAGGTCTCGCTGCTTGGGAAGATCTCGCTGTTGATGTTTGATGACGTGGATGCTTTTAGTGGAGCAGATAGCACGGATGGCAGGTGCAAAATGCAACAGAGTGCTCATCAACGGCAACATCAAAACCAGGGGGTGGGAGGTGGAGCACCTGAGCATGTTTTCACAGTAGTGGTAGTACCAGCATCCAGCCGAGGTAGTATGTACGGACACAGTGGTTCAACAATTCCAACCGCTCGGGGCATCAAATTGCACGGCCACAGCTGGGATAGGTTGTGCATCCTTGCACTACTCAACAGACGTTTTACTCTTGTCGCCTGTGCCTGTGTATCTCTACACGACCTTGTCCTGCCGTTCACTCACCAACTTTCTTCGCTTTCGGTCGGTCTCTTTCGCCTTTCTAGTGCTATTTGTTGAGTAAAACGTTGACGCTCTACTCCAACAACAAGCCAATCCCCCCTCCACCCCCGCCTCGCATTTTCCATTGTTTGTGCTGATCCTTTCCAGTCTCTTAGCCAAACCCGTTTCTTGCCACAACTCCCACAGCACTAGCTCACTCTGGGTTTCTGGGAATGTACGCCCGAAGACTTGCGGCTGCTGCTACTGCTGCTGCTGCTTGCGTCTTCCATACTGGCGGTGCGATGCGCCGTGTACATAACCTACTTTCGGACTCTCGGGATAGTACATACACAAGCGTTTCGAGCCGTGTCCTTCAACCCCAAGCTCCACGCTCCCCAAAACCCAACGCAGACGCATATAAACAAAGCTCGCCCGTCGCCTCGTGTGTCTCTCTGGATGCTTCCCATTTCCGGTTCGGTGGATCTGGCGACCCCTGCCAGGAAAAGCCACTTTTGCCATACCCTCGTCGCACACACACACACATGTAGGCTACTATTTACGCACACACGAGGCCAGCCTTTGCGGTGCGATGCTAAAAATAGACTGCCGATGGTGGCTTTACTTTGCCGAGTGTGCCGCATCGAAACGGTCGATAAACCGTGCCTGCCAGCTGGATTTTCGGGACACACAGAATGCAGGGGGGGACAAAGCGGACAGGGAGGAGAGTTTTCCTCAGTCAGTGTCTAAAAATAGCCTACACATCCCCGAAGTCCCGCAGCTTTTTTTCTCGCCCATCTCTCCCCACCCAATTCCAGGGAATCCCGGGGAAAAGAACCGGAGCCGGAAAAGTTTCGGAGAATCGGAGTGGCGTTTTTTTTTTTTCGTTTGTTTGGAGCCTTCCTTTCGCAAACCTCCGGACACACCCCCTTTCTCTCGCTCTCTCTCGCTTGCACTCGATCACGCTTTTTCCTTGTGCGAATATTCTTCTAGCACAAAAAAAGGGACTTTTGATTATGCGAGATGAATGCGAAACGAAGCCGAATCATCTCGTACCGAAGCGAAAAAGCTATCGGCCATCACTCAGCCCTATCCACCAGGAAGCGATCAACGACTTCTTTCTTGTTTGACGGAGTTTTTTTTTTTTTGGTTAAGTTTTGCTGCTATTTCCCATCGTATTTGTTGTCGGTTGCTCTACATCTCCAGCTTGTTAGTTGGTTGTCATTTTAATTTTTCCTTCCGCTTGCAATATTTTTGTGGGGACTTTGGGAGGCCAGCATTTCTTCACTGATGCCATTTTCCCCATACCATGCGCTGATAACTTCAGCGGTTCAAGTGTATTGATGCGGGAAGGGGCGAAAAAACGGAAAAACAAAACGGGAACTGTGGCACAGATTTTTGCTCTTTCCCAGCAGGATAGATAAAAACGACCCCGAAGAAGAACCGGCCGCACTGGTTGTGCGATGAAAATCTGAAAATCAGTAAATGGGGTCTCGTGTTGAGGCCAGCGAGAACACTGTTCTGTTTGGGACAAGTGTATTAAAATGCGGGGTCTGCCCGTTTTTTTTGCTGTCCTTCTGCTTGTGGAATGTGGAAGTCGTAACGATGATTGTCAAGCGGGAAAAAACATAACATTACAATGGAAAGCGATGGAATGTGGTTTTGATGAGAGGCATCTTTTTTTCGTTTCATAATTCTATTCAAAGCATTCCGAGATATCGATAAAATGGGGCTCACGGTGTTTGTTCCCGTGAACAATGGAAACCAACCCACAAACCTTGTTCATTGCCGATGCATGATTGAGCAACGGGGGCAACACACAATCGATTAGTTTTGGATGATTTAATTTTATGATAACGATTATGCAAAACATAAGGAGGTAGGTTAAAGCATGCTTTCCCCAAATTAAAACCTAACCATGGAGCAGGTCTTTCCTTTTTAGAGTGAAGAACCTGTTATAAAAGCTGTGCTGGTCTGCCCAGTTTCGATTACTTTTTGCAGACTTCCTTTTCTGTCTTCTCGCAGCTCTCGTTTTCTCCGAACTTGCTCCACCACAACGAGAACTTGCTGGAGAAAACTGTGAAGGTGTTAACATTTTAATAATAATTCAACATCTCGGGTGTTGAGTCGGTGTCATTCTGAAAGTTTACTTTTTAAACATAAACAAATGCCTTCATGCTCGGTGCTTTCATGGCTTGGGCACGCCGAGCCCAAATCATGCCCAGGCCCATCATCCTCGTCCGTACCATCACCATCCACACACACACATACCCTTCTTTCTTGCTTCCCAAGTACGCAGTCGTTTGTGTTTTTCCCTGGAAGCACAGCCATAGAGCATAATTTCTTCGTCCGCTTTCTTTCGCTTGCTGGTCTCGCACCAAAACTCCACCAGCGGCTTGTTTGGTTTGGGAATGGTTTTTTTTTTCTTCTACGGCCTGCCAAGCACAAAACCACCATCGCTGCAAACAAGCAAGCTCAACACGAGTGGGAAACATTGGCGGATGTGTTTTTCGCACATCCGTTGCCACGATGCCCTTGCGGCCCACGGAAAAAGGCGAAAGAAAAGGGCTTCTCCGAGTGTGTCCCATGGCTTGGGTCTTCGGGAACTTGACGCCAATCACATCACCCAACCACCCACCACACACTCAACCCTCAACTGGTCTACTTTAATTTTTCCTTCGGGCATGGTTTATTTATTTCTTTCATTCGCCGCTTCCTTGTGCAACACTCTTCCTCCGCTGTTTGTTACTTCAGCCACATCCGCTTCCGGTTCGAGTTTGGCGCAGTTATGCTCCGAGGTTTCACTTCCACCGCTTTCCATTGTAATGTTATGTTTTTTCCCGCTTGACAATCATCGTTACGACTTCCACATTCCACAAGCAGAAGGACAGCAAAAAAAACGGGCAGACCCCGCATTTTAATACACTTGTCCCAAACAGAACAGTGTTCTCGCTGGCCTCAACACGAGACCCCATTTACTGATTTTCAGATTTTCATCGCACAACCAGTGCGGCCGGTTCTTCTTCGGGGTCGTTTTTATCTATCCTGCTGGGAAAGAGCAAAAATCTGTGCCACAGTTCCCGTTTTGTTTTTCCGTTTTTTCGCCCCTTCCCGCATCAATACACTTGAACCGCTGAAGTTATCAGCGCATGGTATGGGGAAAATGGCATCAGTGAAGAAATGCTGGCCTCCCAAAGTCCTCACAAAAATATTGCAAGCGGAAGGAAAAATTAAAATGACAACCAACTAACAAGCTGGAGATGTAGAGCAACCGACAACAAATACGATGGGAAATAGCAGCAAAACTAAACCAAAAAAAAAAAAACTCCGTCAAACAAGAAAGAAGTCGTTGATCGCTTCCTGGTGGATAGGGCTGAGTGATGGCCGATAGCTTTTTCGCTTCGGTACGAGATGATTCGGCTTCGTTTCGCATTCATCTCGCATAATCAAAAGTCCCTTTTTTTGTGCTAGAAGAATATTCGCACAAGGAAAAAGCGTGATCGAGTGCAAGCGAGAGAGAGCGAGAGAAAGGGGGTGTGTCCGGAGGTTTGCGAAAGGAAGGCTCCAAACAAACGAAAAAAAAAACGCCACTCCGATTCTCCGAAACTTTTCCGGCTCCGGTTCTTTTCCCCGGGATTCCCTGGAATTGGGTGGGGAGAGATGGGCGAGAAAAAAAGCTGCGGGACTTCGGGGATGTGTAGGCTATTTTTAGACACTGACTGAGGAAAACTCTCCTCCCTCGAGGAAAAACGTCCTTTTTTAGATCCGAAATAAATAAAAAAAAAAAATAAAATGCTCGTTGGAAATTAAAAGGCATAAATTAAAGCCACTAAGGTGAACCAAAATAAGAATTTCAAGAAAAAAAAAACACATTCCAAAGAATAAACGTCAAATTTCGTTGAAAGGACAATTTAAGATCTAGCATGCATGTCAATCTTGAGTGCAAGAACAACGTCCCCTGCGCCTCCGAAAAAAAGGCACCAAACCCGTCAGAAAAGGTTACATGCCCGATAGCAGAACGAGAATAAAAACACTTTAACGTCCCCCAAGCGTAACACAAAAATATAATAAATGCATGAAATGTCCAACCCGTACAGCTCTTCCCGCACTGCTCACACTGGAGCACATACGTGTGGAACGCAACAAGAACGGCAGGGTCACGGTAAGCCTTTCCAAAGTTCAAGCCCGTTTCAAAACATTTTAACGTCCCCCAAGCGTAACACAAAAATATAATAAATGCATGAAATGTCCAACCCGTACAGCTCTTCCCGCACTGCTCACACTGGAGCACATACGTGTGGAACGCAACAAGAACGGCAGGGTCACGGTAAGCCTTTCCAAAGTTCAAGCCCGTTTCGGTCGGTCGGAATGTCACGATGCCTCAAAGTGACAGTTTTTCGATGGCAAGGAAAACGGTTTCTTGTTGTCGTTTTCCCCACTTTATTTCCCTCTCCGGACTATGATTCAGCAGTAACATACACGCACGCAGACAAAGAAATAAGCCTCCCAAAACTCGAGTGCTTGCGGGAGTGGGTCGACCGTATTGAACGGCATCCCGCACGTTCGCTGAACGGGCGTCAGGCCTTTCCCTGCCCATCATTAGTCACCGTGCGAATCTTAAAGATAGATCGGCCGTATTGCAAAGTCATGTTGTGTCAGTCATTTTCAACCATCCATCTTAACCCCAAATCGTTTCGACCCGACAAGCGCCCGTTTGCATATATGTGGGGCTTGTTTTTTTTGGTGTTCCATGCTAGTGTGTACATCCTCGTTGTGGTCACGGTGCTTGCTTTGCTTGGAAGAAACGCTACAAACACGCTAGAGTAGAAAATATGTCCCATGCCGGAGGGCGTTCATTGTGTCATTTAATAGCTCAAGAAGGCTGTTTTGTGAAGCTTTGAGAGCATTTCGCTTCTAAAATTTGCAAGGGATTTTTAATTAAACATTTATTTTGATTGGTCTACACCAAGGAAAACCTCTTACAGATATAATAAGCAAACAATATGCTAAAACGATGGCACAGCAAATCAATAAACAAGCTCAGCGATTACATCGTTCCGTGTCGATAAGTCAAACAATGATCACGAACCAGATATTCGTGACGATGTTGTACTTATTAATCTTCCAGCTGCAAAACACACCCTTCAGCACAGTTTTCCTCATCAACCAGTCATGATCTGCAATTGTTCGCCTAGCACCACACCTCGTAGTGTCAAAAGTTTTCCCAAAACAAACGTATCCCCCGGTTTCGGTTGGACAAATGCCACCCTTTTTTCACAACCACCCCCGGACTGGCTGTTATGACGCGCGCCTAGAAAGCATCGAACCTCACGATTTGCTTTCCATAAATCGGTGTTCCGGAGTAAAGGAGTCGTTTTGTAACTTTTTCGCTCTACCATCAATCCATCGCGGGAAAAACCACGCGCGTATGCCTGTCCCGATCAAGGGGCAAAGGCGGTAAACTAAGCGGAGGCAGACACGGCAACGATGATGTTTAACATGGTGGAGGCGTGAGCAGCAAAAGTTTTCCCATCTAATAGCTGTAATCAAAGCGAGATCTAATGTGCAAGTGAAGTGCGAGCGAGCAACCGTTTTGGAAACAAAGAAATGCGGAAGGATCAGAGCAGGCAAACGAGAGAAGAAGAAAAAGGCATCACGCTACAAACAAACAGTACGCCTCCACCATCGCTAAAAGGCATTTATGATAAATGATTAGAGATGCGGAGAAAGAAAATGAATGGCTTGCGAGTTCGTTTGAAGTGACAGTTTGTTTCTCGTTTTTAGTTTTTTCTGGTCTACTCCGCGCTCCTATCGCGCGCATTTGCAACATTTCTCATTCGGATTTTACGTATTTTACTCTCCTGTCAGCTTCCACCATTGCATCCCATCGCTCCTCCACCTTCTCCTCGTACCATCCAACCATAGCCATCAATTGTGACCGTTAACGTTATGTGTTGCGTTACGCTCCGGGTGAGGACAGACGTTAGGGATGTTGTCATTTTTATCCTGGCCTTTTCACCGAAAGCGTTTCGAGAAGACAATGACAGGCCAGGATCGTCATCACACACACACACACACACACGCGGACATCTCAAGAAAAAGGACACTCTAGAAGGAGTGTGTACTCGAGTGGTAAATGTCCTCAAGCCCAGCTCAACAACAGCAACACACACACACACACACACACACACAAAATTGTTCCAAAAAGTGATACAGGAAATAAAATACTTCTGTAGGGTTTTTCGGTCGCACACCGTGGTGAGCGTGTGCCTTTACGCTTGTCAATACATACCACACCCCAGCAAACCCACCCTAACCTCAACATGAGCGCTGAGGCTTTTTGCCCTCCTCTCGCGTTTGCGGATATTCGCCGAGGCCCATCCCCCGAAACATGTGCCGGGAACTGTGCTAAGGTTTTTCCTTTTTGGGTGAAACACAGTTACAGCCTGACACGGTGGTTTTCCTGCGGGGAAAGGCGTGAGGGTTTGGGTTTGGTGTGTACGTACGTACATATATTATGTTGTCAATTTAACAGCTCCAGCACGATCACATCATTATTGTGCCACGTTTCCATCGTTATGTGGCCGTGCCTTCGTGCCCGCCATTTGCCCGCCTGGGGGTCGGCGCCCGCTGCGGTTGTGCGCGAATGTGTGTGTGTGTGTTTCTGTTGTGGATTTGGTTTTAGAGTGTACTGAGCTGAGATTTTTTTGCTTCACCTTTTTTGTGTGATCCGTGGGCGAGAAGTGGAGACAGCAAACCGATGTGTGTGTGTGTTGCAGCACAGGAATCATCACGTATTCGTCAAATTATGTTTTGCGGCAATGCTTTACACTGGTTTGCTTCGTCCCGTCCTTATCCGATCGGATAAAGATACCTTTTCTGATTTGTATGTTTCAAGTTTTTTCTTCTCTTGCTTTTCTTCTTTTTTTTTGTCAATATCTAGAGCGTTGGTTGGTAATATTACATTTTAGATGTACCTCTTTACATTTTAGCATGAACACAGGGTAAAAGTAAAGCCTAGAATCCTTCATTCAGCCGACCAAACCCGTGTGGGTGTTATTGATTTAAGGGCGGAAGGCAATGAGTGTTGAGCAGTGTGGTTGAGTAACGTATTTAGATGTTACAAAAAATAACAGAAATCCACCGGAAGCTTTACCATCACGAATCGTATCGAAAACGGAAATTTGATTGTCGAAAGGTACGAATCTCCGGTTGGACATGTTTGTTGCGGGGAGATAAAAATAATATTGGGTCTACAAGTAAGTTTCTTGCAGTGTACCAATAAGGCAATTTTGATGTTGATGACAAGGAGCGCTTGTTGATGAGATGATCCTGATGTGGCATAAATAACAAAAATTCTAGAGCCAAATATTCACCAAAAGAATATCATGATCTACATGTGGTGGGACCAGAAGCATATCGTATACTATGAACTGCTCCTAAGTAGCAAATTCATTTGAAAGGGGAATTGAAGCAAAACCGAATATAAGATTAATCATTGAAGATAAGTCATTAAAAATTATTTGAAGACTAGTAGATAAGACATTCTACCATTTATTCCAGACTTGGCACTTCAACATAGAATGCAAAATGCGCGTAACGGAACATGCTTCTCTTAAGCGAGGGACTCAACTTATCGACTTGATTTGTTCTTTGTCTCAAAAGACGAGAATCGGTTTTGCTTCTCATGTCATAAATTGAAAGAATGATGGAATCAAATTCTTGTAACTGATTGGCATGCAGATGAATCATGAAGATGATCTTGCCTATCTTCTCTTCAATCTGGGTTCGAAGAGAGTTCATTCGAGATTTGAAGGGAAACATTTTGGGGACCAACTTCTGTAATTCAATCCAGATCCTGACATACGCTGATGATTGCTTTGAGGATCTCTTACGTAGCAGAAGCTTACCAAACTATGCATCAGACGGCACTGAACCTCGGGTTGGAGATAAACAAGGCAAATCCACATCCAGTGGCCCTATCCTTTTAAGACCTCTGAAGCTGACGAAAACTTCATTTACTTGGGGTTTAATAATTATTAGCGACATTATTACAGATGTTGAGATACGCACAAGGGTATTTGGCTGCCAATCGGTCATACTACAGTGTGAAGAAACTTCTCCTCTCAAACAGTCCCAGTACTCATAGACGCCTCAGAGACATGGACTCTGTTTAAAGCGAACGAGACCCTTTTAACCGCCTTCGAGAGGAAAATGTACTTTGAGCATTGCAAGTGTGATAGACTCAAACTGAGATGGTTTGATGGCATTGATACATCCATTGGAAAGCCAGGGATAATAATAGGGCAGACAGTGGCCCTGGACCATGGTCATACAAATAGTTAACAAATCTTAAAATTAGAACCAATCAGAAACGTCAAATAAAAATCGGCAAAACAAAATGATATAGCTCAATTTACTTCATGTTCATTAAATATAGCATTTAAAAAATCCTTTCTTTAGTTTAGATAAATATGTAAATATTACGTAAACATACATCCTTCATTAACCATAAAGGTGTAACCGATCGCCGCCCCTGGCAAACGAAAGTGAAAAGCCTTCAGGCAAAAAAACCGCAACAATTAATTCTACGAAAGTTAAACACTCATTTTCCCACACATACACTCACACATACACACCGCCAAGTGTAACTAGTGTAGGTGTCCTCGGTGAGCATTGATGCAAGAGAAAAGCAACATCTGTTTGCTTCACCGGGCCGTTGTTTGCCTGCTACCCAGAACCGACCGCTGCGGACCTGGCTTCCATGTATTATCAGCATCATATTACCACCGGCAAAGCCACGCACCGCGAATCACCCAACCACCCCAGCAAGAACAAAGCTGGGGGGGAAGGGAAAACGAGACACGCCGGTGCTGACTGGAAACGTTTGAATAATTCATACCGATCATGCCTCGCCAACGGGTGGCGGGTAATGCGTCTCATGTTCTTATGTGATTTGCAGGGATTGTTGCTGCGGCATGTCGGAACTTCATGTGCGTTTTTTTTTTGTTGCTTCTGTGTTTTGCTTTTCGTTTTCCCGCCCCATGAACCGGAGGGCCGAACATGAAACACGGCAAAAGTACAAAGTTACCTAATCGAGAGGACACAACCAACCAGGCAAGCGGTGTTACTGCTTTTGCTGAGCTGTTTTCAAGCGCACCGCCTTTTTGTTTTACATTCGGCAGGCTGCTAGTTGGTGAAGCACACTGTCGTCTAGGTCAACAAGATTGTTTGTATCGGCTTCACTCGCTTTTATGTGCACCAGGTAGAAGAAATACTCAAAAAAAAAATTGATTCAAAAGATGAAAACGCACCAAAATTCGTAAACATCGGCGGGGTTGTTTTAAACATTTTCCAAACCCCTTTGAAGAGTCCCTTTTGAATAATTTATCATCGTTCTTTATTTCGTAACCGTAACGAACCAATTTTATCAAAAATTTTAAATTGGCAGTCCTGTTCAGTCATTATGATGAAGAAATAAATCCTATCGAGACATCTACCAATGTAGGACGAACATTGAGCACACTGATAGACTCGCCCAAGAAAGCTTTCCAAACTAGTTCATCTATTCCTGCTTCGAAAAAAAACAACGACACATCCATCTCTCCCACACAAGATTTCCCGAAATCGCTCCGTACTCACAAGCTAACAAGTTAACTTTACGCCCTCACGGTTTGACGCGAAATCGATTCAAGGAAAACGGGACGATGTTTCCTCGTTTGCCGATCATATTTTCTATCGGTTGACATTTTGCAACAATCGGACAAATTATGTCCCATCAATGTACAACATGGCAGCAGCTCGCTCCCGGTTGCGGCCGCTCGACACCGCCACCGCAAAGATATGCCACGGTTTCGTCGTCTCGGGAAAAAGTGTGCGGAAAACAAGGTGCGGAAAGAATATGCTACAACAAATCATTCTATTGACACTTGCCTAGCACTCGTACCGGGGTGGTGAATAAATCATTCGCGATTCGGAAGGTGAGTAAATGGAAATGCTACCTACGTGGGAAGTGCACGCCGAGGAAGCTCCACACGCACGGTTTTGTGGGGGTTGGCGACAAATAAGGTAACGAAAAAATATTACACCTCAACAAACCCGGAGGTTGTAAACAGACTTGAGAGTGGTGAAACAAACGCATGCCTTGACGGATGACTCTCGTGTGGTAGCGAAACTCGGGGAAGAGAAAACAAACAGAGCTCGAACCATCGGTACATCGGTATCTTGTGTGGAACTTTGCCGACCGTTCTCGCGCAACACAACAATTTGAAGTGATCGACAGGTACCGGCAACTCCACGAAGAAGCTGGCGAACGAGCGAAAGGTCCCCTTGATTTGTTTACCGCAATCAATATCAAAATATCCTATCACAACCAAATTTCACCGCACGGTAATTCAATCACACGCAAATGTCATCAAAATCAAAAATTGCATTGTTCGGGGATGGGTGGCAATCGACTTTTTCCTCCTACAATGTTCGGGTACGCTCGTCACAGGATTCTTCTGAGCATGTGTGTGTGCGTGTATTATCACCATTTTTTAAGGGTACCGTCGTCTACGATACCTACGATAGGTGTGCGTGTCTCTCCAGGGAAGAAACATATTCATGCTTAGACGAACGAAAGGAACGCTGCTTCAAATCACATTGCGCTGGTGAGATTGGGGTGGTCGATAAACGAGCTCGTCGGGGCTCCCAGACATTTTCGGTGGATATCGATATCCGATTGAGCGACTAGCAGCGTCGGAAACCGAGCGCACAAGAAAAAACAGACATTCCTTGTCAGGCGTAGTCAGCCGGGCGTTTGTCTGTGTGTATAGGTTGTGTGACTGTGAGCAAAACTGAGGCTGCAATCTTTCGCCGATAAGCACTTCAACTCACGTCAAACCCGGCCCCCGTCATCGCCTGCCGTCATTCGCGTCCCCCCATCATCGCCTGCCGTCACCAAACCCGAACCCAAATCAACACTCATCGTGCCAATCACGGAGCAGAGTTTGATGATGCTGACAAGGATCGACAGGACAGGTTCCGCTGGTGTTGGAGAGCGCACAAGGGAGCGCGTTAGGAGGAGATCCAACACCGTTGCTTTTGACTGCCAGCACACACAAAAAAAGGGATACATTCAGAAGCTCTGGCTCGTCTGCAGGGAAACAAGGTGTTTGCTAAAGAAGCAAATGAAAAACGGCCTTCTAGCAGCGTCAGTTGTTGGCGCAAAAAAATCTGGCTCAAGAAGTCCACAAATCGGAGGGTCCATGCGGTTACCGGGAGGGGGAGAGCGGGAGGACCGGAAATTCATTTTTGTCGCCCTCCTGCTGGGACGGCCCGCTGAGCTTCCAGTTCCAAGAAAACAGCCCACCCCACCAAAACAGATGCGCGCCTGAACAGAATTTCACGCCCCAAGACATGCTGCTCAACAAGTGCGCCGAGGCATTCTCGGGCCGCGCGAAAGGTGTTGCTGCAAATGGGTTACTGCCCAGAGCGAAACGCTGGAACACGAACAGATCTGCTCGTCAGCGCAACGCAAGGGAACGAACGTAAGACCACGGCTAGAGATCAAGCAGGTATACAAATCTAATATGTAAATCCATAAAATATTAAGATTGTACAACAATTTTATTTGTGTCCTACTGCCTTGCTCAGGTCTCAGGAGGTCTGAGGTTGTGAAGAAGGGAAACATGAAACACAACTCAACGCTCCATCACTCCACCGAGCACCGAGCACGTTGACAGCTTCCACCTTTCCACGGCGAGAGCACGGCGAAAGACAGATTCCGCAAGAATGAGGTTACAAGGATTCGCCCCAGCAGGAGCAGCAGCAATTGCGGCATGGTGATGGTGTGGTGGACCAGCAAAACGAACCACAGGAACCACCAGGCTTAGAATGTCGTCCAGGTTATGGGCATGTCTTGGTAATTTGTTCGCCTTCATCGCCTGCGGCCTTTCGCCAGCGTCTATCGCCGTAACGGGGACGGGGCTGTCTGCTGTTACGTTTACGTGATGAAATTTAATAGATCTTTTTGGAAATGGCGTGCGGATGGACACATTTTACAATTTCACCAACTTCTGCCGTCTGAACCGGGGCTCGGTGCTTTTTGAAGGGTTGATGGTTGTTACTTGGAGTATTGCTAGAACCAATGGTTTGTGTTTACTTTACTCAGCAAACCTAAACATAGCAACCTGACGCTCAGCAGGGCATCAGTTTTCTCGCATTACGGTCAGAAAGTTTTCTAATTGCACCTACTTTTATTTGGCCAGAGCCTTCGGTTCTACATCTCGTCTAGGTAATGACAAGAAGACACACACACATCCACTGCAAATCCAATCCAGTCCAGGAAAAACCTTCTTCATATGAAATCCATTGACGAGCTTTTGGTTGTACAGTGGTGGGTAGTCAAAATCGGACACTTGATTTTCGGGCGCTCTTACCACTTTGCGACGCTTTTACCAGTACACTAGAGTTATAAAACGACTTGAAAAGTTTGCAGTTGGCTTCTTCTACTTCTCTTCTTCACGAATATGTGAAAAGATATTCAAAAATGCTACATTCTACGAAAATAATGAGGAGCAAATGAAAAAAGTCTGTATATCGTGCTGGGCATTCAAAGTCGGACACTTCGATTTACCAGGAATTTTCATGTGATATGGACAAATGTTGGCTGGGAACAAGCTGGAACTTATCACTACTTTCACTAGCAACATGATAATTAGTTTAATTAGTATGTTTCTACAATACTGAAGCAAAAAACTTTTAAACCTAGAAAGATTGCAATTTCTTACATGAATCAGGATAAAAGTATCAGAAAACTTAGTGAAATCACCAACATAAGCAAATCTACAATCCATGATATATTGAAACGATATTAAAATGAGAGTAGGATTGCTAATAAAAATTTAAATAATGATTCAAAACGCAAAATGAAGTATAAAGAAGGCAGACATATTATACGAGAAATTCGATCTAAGCCTTTCCTGACCTCTGTTGAATTAAAAAACAGCATTAAAAATATTTGGGATATTGATGTAAATTCTTCAACAAATCTGGCGTTATTTAAGAAAGCACAAGTTGTTCGGTAGAGTGCCAATAAAAGCACCAGTTATATCAGAAAAGAACAGAGTGCTTCGTTTCGATTTCTCCATAAAGTATATCATTAAATATATAGAATATTGGTCGAAGGTAGACATGTTTGTGCTTTTACCAACAAAGTATTTGGTATTATGATATGTGCTATCATTGTTTTTGGCAGGATTTTGGGTCATAGACGAAAAAATCAATCGATCAGGATCTGATGACTGCAGCTACATGTAAAGAAAAACTAGTGAAGTATATGATGAAACAATCACCATCAAAACCGTAATACATAGTAGAGGTTCCATCATGTTATGGGGTTATATGGCATCGAAAGGCGTTGTATAAATGTATATTGTACGTGGAAACGAGAATGCCACGTATTACATCAACACATTAATGTCAAATGTCCAATCAAGTGTTGAACAATTGGGAATAGCAAATGATTCTGCGTTCTACCAGGACAATGATCTGAAGCATGAGACATGGGTGACTGAAATATGGTTGTTTTATAATTGCCCATCAGTGTTAAGAACTCTCCCAAAGTAAAAAAATCACAACATAATTGAATATGTTTGGTACAAACTTAAAAAAAAAGGTTGCAAAACGCAAACCTTCCTATTTGAAAAGATTGGAAGAAACATTGAACGAGGAATTGCGAAAAAATATTAAAATCTTTGTTTAAAATTGGTTTAAAGCATGCCCAACAGATTATAGGGTGTAATAGATGCCAAACGAAATGCTACTAAATACTAAAAATGTTGTTATTCAAAACATTGTATGGTGTCCGACTTTGAATGCCCAGCGCGTTATACAGACTTTTTTCGTTTGCTACCCATAACTTTCGAAAAAAAGAACATTTTTGATACTTTTTTTGCATGTTCGTGAAGAAGAGAAGTAGAAGAAGCCAACTGCAAAGTTTTCGAAACGTTTTATAGTTCTAGACCACTGATAAAAGCGTCACGAAGTAGGAAAATCGTCTGAAATTCAAGTGTCCGATTTTGACTACCCACCACTGTATAAAGTTTTTGATCGAGCAAGCAAAATGCATCTTCCCAAAACCACATCCACACTGCCAGGGATCCATTTTATTTGCTCGAAACAAGTGTTTTGGCGATCGTCCATCGTCCCGAGCATCGCCAGGATTCTCATTTCCGTTCACCGGAACGGCGCTAGGGCACGGACACAGCAGAGCGGAGTAACATTTAAAACATAACCAAACAGCGTGGTTAGCCTGACAGGCAATAGAAGATTCGTTGGCGTGGCTCGCCGGGACGTAGCAGATGCATCGGAAGTTAATTTATTTTTCATCCAGCGCGCCAGTTACCGCAGCGCATCAGAGCAGCACCCATCAAAGGGAGGTCATTTTAATGAATTATTATTCACCGGCGAGCAGGCCGAGGGTTGCAGAATGATTCGAGGATGCAATGCAAGTCGTTCGGAAGATAATTTCCGTACCGGACACCCGTGTCGATATGCGGACGAGCGAAGATCGTTGTTCGGTGTAGCGAGACTGCAAGCGAGAGAGATGTGTATGATGGATGGAATTTAATTTAGTATAAAAATGTGCTTAACTCTACCCGGCGAAGATGGGTCGTTACTTGCGCAAACGGAAGTGTGATTTAAATCGGTTAATAGGATTGTAAAACCTGTTTGAATAATTAATTCGATTGGTTCTTGGAAGATTTTGTTCTTGTGAAGAGTTGTGAGTGGAAAGAAGACTCTTTGGATTTGAAGTTTAGATGGATATGTGCCGTTACTATAAACGCTTTCAGACGTCCCATAATATTAATCGAAAACATTTATTCACTACAAAAAAAAACCGTCTTCTCGTCCATCAACCGGTAGTCCTATTATTTCAATTGCATTTCTGCAGAAACCAACCATCGAACATGCCAACCGTTGTTAAGGCTACACAGGAAAGCTCACCCCGGAAGAAAAAACATACTCCATTTCGTAAAAGATTACACAATTTTTGCTCGAGTGTACTCCAAAGTTCGCATGTTCGGGTATTATTTTATTTTCTGCGCTCCTGCTCAAGAGTCCCCGGGAACACAGAATTTGAGGGACCCATTTTGTAGAGACCATCGACCGGGAAAACCCTGTTTGACAACCCGACTGTAAATAACCGTCCCAACCGTACTCCCAGCGGGGCCGAACGAAAACTTTTCAACCCGGCAGAAACATCCCAAAACATCCCAGGGTTCAATTTATAGCAAAATGGTTGTGCGTGTGTATATTGTGCGCTAAGATTTTTAGTCACCATGGCTCTCGATCCTAATCTCGCATCCCGGGAGAGTGGCTAAATCGAAAAATGTGATAAAATATCTCCTCTCACCCATGGACCTCCTACCGCCCCTCTGACCGTGTGAGTTGCGGGGGGACTAAAATGGCACTCCACCAGTACCGGGGACGCTTTGAATGATCGGCGATAGAAATAAATTTTTATTTCATTGTTTATTCAAATTTATCTCTGCTGGGCTGGCGATGGGCTGCTGCCAAAGCCCAAACAAAAGCACAGCACCGTACTGACCGGAAAGCACCGAAATCGAATAGCAAATAGCTGACAATCCGAGGGCATCCCGGGGACTCCGGTCCGTTTCGGTGTCGTAGTAAAGGAGTGTTTAATTTGAACAACCATCATCCATCACGGAAATCGACTTTTCCCGGTATTAGTTGCGACGGCGTTTATGTATTTTGTCTTCGTTTTCTTACTGGGACTGTTGGGGTTGTTTTGTTCCGTGTTTTTTTTGGGGGGGGTTTCGTTTTATGCGTTTCACTGTTCAAACTGATCGTCAAACAAAGCGTTTGATAAAAGCCGCCACTAGAGGGCCAGGAGGTCTGGCTGGTGCGTGGCACTTGGGCTCGGGGCTGAAACGTGGAAAGTTTGATGAGCACATTTATCGATGTCACACCGTTATCGGGACTGTTATTGGATGATAAATCTTGCAACAACAGCAACAACAGCGCACACACACACACACACACCAGAAAAAAAGAAAAACCGATTTATCCTACTGCAAACAAATATGTTTGGCAGCAGGAGTACAACTAATGGTTGCATATTTTTATCCCACAACTTCGCACGAAGCTACATGTTGTACCAATAAAACCCGAAAACACTGCGTCGACTAATTTCAGAATTACTGTTTACAAATATCACGACCTAATGGGCATGTCAGGGCATGTTTTGCAACTCTGGCGTACGCTGCCTGCGTTTGTGTGTTGCTAACCCAATTAGGAGCCATTTTAAATATGCATGCGCATCGAATGTTTGGTACGTGTGTCACCGTAATTGCTCACAAGACAAACATGTTTACCAACATGGCAGCCCACATGGCAGGTGGTGGTGGTCGGCTACATCCGCTCCTTTACCTGAAGGAAAATAAAGCTTGCGTGACTTACCTTGAAATTCCTTCCGGGCCGCACTGACCGAGGTGACGATGTTGGCCACGTGCCCGAGCACGGTCGCAAACAGCATCAGGCCGAACCGTAGCTGCGCGATAACGAACACGTACTCCGCCTTCGAGCGGGGCCGCGGCAGGTCCCCGATCGTGGTGAGGGCGAGCGTACACCAGTAGTAGCTCTGCAAGTACTGCTTCACCACGTCCGCCGATTCCGAATCGTGGTAGACCCAGTTCTTCGAGCCGAAACCATTATTCTTATAGATAATGTGATATAGGCAACCGTTCCAGTGGAAGATCACCAGCAGATAGTGTATCAGCGAGGTCGAGCGGAACAGATTCGGGTAGTTGGTGTGCCGCTCGGTCCGATCCATAAATGCCCAGAATCGATAAATCTTCACTAGCCTAAACGAGCGCAGTATCGAGTTGAATCCTATCGATAAATATAAAAAATCTAACGGCAACAAACACAGGCAGTCGATGTAGAACGTCGTCGAGTTCATGTAGTGCTGCCGGAGCTTGGTCGAGTCGGTTTGCAGCACACCGTCCTCGAGGTAACCCGTACGGAAGTGGAACAGAATATCTACCAGGTATAAAAAATCCGAAAAGTAGTCTAGACAAAACCACAGCACGATCGATTCGCCGTTTATCTCCTGGAACGCGAACCGGTAGATGATCACCCAGAAGTTGTACAGGAACGCCATCGACACCACCATCGACCAGTAGTAGCAGAGCCGGCCGGCCGGATCGAACACGAACGACCACCGGCGTCCGTTCGATTTGCGGGACGAGGTCGAACATCCGGACCGTCGTCCGAAGCTGGTAATGGAAGAAGAGGAAAGCCAGAAACATTACTATTTGATAAAGGAATTCTTTGCATTTGCACAACACAGTGGTAACGCGAAACAATTGTTTGACAGCTTTCATAACGTGCAATACAAACCGCTAGCAGAAAATCGATTCCCACGGTACAAAACAAAACAGCAGTACAGCAGTTTAAAATGCTGCGGTGAACAATTTAATACTTTTCATCGCCAGCCCCTGGTACGAATGTGGGATGGGATGACTGTGTGAATTGGAAAATAATGGAAATAATAATACGATGCACCGAGCGTGCCGGAGTAAAGTGTGGCAATTGGACAATCACCGTGCAATAATCGAATCATGCTTATTGATTGTTGATGATTGATAAATATAAATGAATTTGGTTTCGATCGTTTCCTGTCAGCCGGTTTCAGCATCGCTATGCAAGCCATTTGTTGGTAGAGCCATGCATTCGTGTCTGTTTACATTATATTGCAATTAATTTTCAAGCAAGGAATCAAAGAGCGCTGGCTTACAGTGGTGAGTTTAATGAAATATAACTTATGCATTTGGAAGTGATTCGATGGGAAATTGATGAAAAAAATCCAATTCATCAATTATTGTTTGTTGTGACTTATGCAAGACTGTAACGAATGTCCAATGTGACGATATTGCCTTCAACTGTTTTGTCTCTTGGACACATGCGAATTCGTTGAGGTCCTTTTATAAAAGTACTCTGTTCCAAAGGACGTCTGGAAAGTTCGAAGTCTTCCCGGTATAACTTGAGGAGACCTGATACATACAACATATTATATCATGGCTCATGTCATGCTTCCTTATAAAGACAACAACAACTGGCTTGTACTCACTGTGTTCCCTCAAACAACCAGCTCCAAAGAAAGTACCATCAAAACGGATCAACTTGATGTTGAGGCAATCAATTTCCAAAAGTCAAATCAATGTCCAAAGGCACTATTCAATGATCTTCTTAATCATTTTGATAGTTGGTTTTTCTACTAGTTGTGGAACAATAAAGCCATCTGATCCTTAGTTTTATCACAGCAGCTTCTGCTGTATTTATGTTCCTTGACCCTCATCAGCTGGCTTCATTTTTCTGAAGAAGTGAGAAGTTCTCGTAAAGACCTCATCGGTTAAAACTTGCGATTATCAAGAAATATCTTATGATTAGTGACCTGAGTGGATGCTTCTTTTAACTGGTTCTAGAACAGCAAATTCGGCAAATTTAAGAGCTTGAGAGGTCTTGCGAGAGCTCATCTACCACAGAGCCTTCAGCTGGCTTCTGTGGTGAGATGTTCAGATGTCCTCACTATTGAATTTTCCAAATTCGTCTCTAGTAGATATAGTTGATAGTCCTATCAAACATAGGAAGTTAAGTAGTTATATTTAGATCTTAAGTAAGTTGATCTTCGACATAGCTGCCCTAATCTTCAAAGTCAAATTTTGCTCCAAAATACTTGTATTCTTGGAGCTCTTGTACTCAAAAACACGACCATATAGCAACGTCATATACAACTTACATGTATCGATCCGCTCCGTTGCAGGTGCTGCCGGTACCGGTACCGCACGGTGCGGCCAGATGGTTGGTGGAGGCCCGGGTCGCGCACGGTCCCATCGCATTGGCGTTCGATTCGCGGGGCCCGGTCCGGCTCCACGAACCGAGCAGCGGTGGATCGCCCGCTTTCAGCTTGCTGCGCTCGCGCTTCCTGTCCTTCCGGGACAGATCCATCTCGGAGGTGGTGGCGGATACATGGGAGTGGAGGGGCCGGGACGTACCGGAGGCCGCGAGGCTGTCACGGGACGAGAAGAATCCTTGCTGCGATATGCTCTGGCCCAGCTGGGGGCCGGACATGCCTAGCTTGGAACTGACGATATCTGCAATGTGCGATTGGAGAAGAAAGGCCAAAAGAAAACAACAGGGAAAACATTAATGCGGATCTTCTGAAAAGCGGCTTTCCAAAAAAAAAGGAGATGAAGGCGAACCAAGCTGAAGAACAAAAAAGTGGCTGAATCGTAAAAACATACGCTGTAAACGAGAGTGAAGTTGAGGTTATGTGGGGTTTTAGTATAAAGGAACTTGCTCACAAAAAATGGCAAACGCAGACGCAGACCCACGGGCACGGGCAGATATGCAATCACAAAAAAAAGAAAAGGGGACACGATAAAACAAAGAGCGAAAGTAAAAGTCTGTCCCCGGTAAGTGTGTCATAAAATCAACACGGTCGTAAAAAGTTAGGGTTAACTTGCTTCCCATACGTGACAAAGGCGGGTACGGTTTTACCATTTCGGTTACCGCGTCGGCGATTGGCGTAGCAGTTCTGTGTGGCCGTCAAGGTGAACCAAACGTTTTCTTTGTAATGCTGCTTTGTCTTGCTACCTTTTGCTTGTACGCTGGTGAAGCACAGTCTCAGTGATTAGGGGCGAGAGTCACTACAATAATCATATCACTTTCCGTCCAAAAGGAAACACACACAACGTGTTAGTGTGTCCCCGGAGGTATTGCAATGCTTGACGGCGAAGTGTTTCGTACACAACACTCGTGAAAAAAGGATGAAATTTGCTTGAAAAAACTATAATTATTTTCTGCAAACAAACACAAGCCGGTGGTGCTTGAGGAAGCCGCGGTAGATTTATGGCCCAGAAAAGTCGGTCAGGTGCATGAGCTTGGAGCCATAAAATTTATTATTATTGGAAACAGATGATGTGTGCTTATCCCTTTTTTCGCTACATTAAAACAAATGCTCTAGTAGCAAGCTGTACGCCGTACGTTACTTTGTCGTCACACCGACGCACAATGTTAACCCCTTCTTTTTGCGCATTTTCTCGATGTCCATGCTCATAGCTCATCATTACCAGATCAACAGCAAACGTCAACAACGGACGGGCGGTGTTGTAACGGTGGGTGTCATTTTTACGACCAACCTAAATCCCCTCCCAGTTTAACGTCACACCGTTTTCCCAACACCTTCTTTCGGAGCTTTACTTTGAGTCGCATTCCCAAGACCCAGCCCAGTGCGAAGTGTAGTCTTGAACCAGATAACGAAACAAGCCACTGTCGGTGTAGTTGCTTTGCAAAACCCAGTCCTTTGTGCGACGGAGAGAAAACCATACATTAGCAGCTTCCGTGAATTTCGGGAAGGAAGATTTTCCCCAGGCAATCTCACTCCCAGGCAATTCTTATCCCTCAATCACCTCCAACAAAGAAGATTTCCGCTCCCAGTTACTTTGCCTTGTGCGTGTTGCTTTATGAGTGACCGCGAGAGTACCCCAAAAGTGGATTGTAGGCCCTGGTTTGATTGCGTCTGCTGTGTTGTTTTATTTTTATGGAACCTCGGCAACAAACGCAAAACCTTCTAGCCGCAGATCTCTTGGGATGAGCAGTAAATTTAATGCGTTTTTGGGTCAGATTTTTCGCAACAGTACTATATCGCAGGTTGAATATGTTGTAGTCGAGAGAGCGGTGTGTATATTCTTTGAGATTTTATCAGATATCTGATGGCTTGACGAGATATTCCAATATGCTCTTAATAGAAGGCTCTTGACATCTTTTAAACAATATTTTTTGGGGAAAAGTCTCTGAAAGACAAAGTCTTGCCGTCTTTCACGAGACAAATATTTCCGTTTTGCCGTACATCAGTCGTTAAAAAAATAAAACTCAAATTTATCAAAGGGACATACATAAGGACACATTCCAGCATCGACAACATCCGGCCGTTATCACTAATTGGCAATGCGATGGCACGATTCCGCATGCCAAACCCAAAGCAAATCAGCAGTGGCAGCGACGTTTTCCGCCACCTTCCCAAGACTCCCTTCAATTACCTCCTCGGCAATGGTCTAACTACACTCCGACCTAATGCTATCGTGCGCCTGGCACACGAAAGATAACATTTATCGAACGGAGTAGCATGGTTTTAAGGATGATAATGTATTCCAATTTATCGTTTCTGATAGGTTGCTCTCTTTCTGCGTGTGTGTGTGTGCCAATGACGACGTCTCACGGATCCGCAACAGGAGATCGAACGGAGTAGCATGGTTTTAAGGATGATAATGTATTCCAATTTATCGTTTCTGATAGGTTGCTCTCTTTCTGCGTGTGTGTGTGTGCCAATGACGACGTCTCACGGATCCGCAACAGGAGCAGGGTCCCGGGTCCACAACTAGCACCATGCAAGTGTGCAAACGCGCGCCCGTTGTATCAGGCAGTGGAACGGAGATGGAGAGTTGTTGCTGATGAGACATAACCAGAAATAACTCAGCGCGTATGCAGAAACACAAAGGCACACCGAACGGTTGCCCGAGAACGGAAACGATGGGAACGATGATTACGATGGTGGCGATGGTAACGATCATGCTTGCCGAGAGTGACAAGAAGTCACAACCGAAACCGGAAGCCCTGGCAATGCGTCGCCCGCTACAGGGCCGAACGGTGTTTGGATGCGAGGTTCCGCCACCATTAAAGCACTTTCCACGCCTTAACGGTGAGAAGATATGAGTTAAATGAAAGTGTTATGCTGATGTGTGGTAAAACCATCGGGACGGGAATCGGAAGGGACCGTCGTATGCATCGACAGGACATTGGGCATTCAGGCGACAAACGATGCCGAGCTTGAATGGGGTTTTCCGGGGGGGAGGTTTAGATGTAGTTTTATGATTGCAATTTACATCTCGCTATGATAATGATGTACGAGCTAGCAATGGAATTTTAGTTTTCGAACAATTCGGACAAAATATAAGATGACATGAATTTCTGAACAATATTCTAGGAACAACGTAGCAAACTTGGCAGCAAAATTTAAACACGCCATTTTTAGTTAATGGTTATGTTTCGGAAGTGGTTTACTTATAAGAGATCTCTTTCAGAGTCCTCTCGTACGTGAGATTATAGGACACCTTGCTCGACTCACTGTCCTATCAGAACCATTTCTCCATTATTTCGTCCATAAGTCAATTCAGAACGGGGCAAACGCAGACAACGTAGACATTATTGAATCACTATTTTCTACTGTACCAGAAGATTATCGAAGGATCGAGAAAGCGACGAAAATGTCTCGTTGAATATAGAGGAACCTAAAACCAGAACAATTCTAGTAAATATTCTATTTCAAAGAATTGATTTTCAGCTAGGTCTTCTTTGAAGTCGTGTCCAAAGCCTTATGGAAAGTGTATCAAAAGGCAGCACCGACTACAGATCAAAGCACACACCTTGGAGCTATGGACTGTCTCGACTACAACGTATTCAACCAGCGGTATCCAAAGCTGACGAACATTTCTAAACCGAATTCTAGAGCGGTAGATTCTTGGTTTCGGTGTGTTGAAGCACAACCATTAGGTCTTTAACGTGGTCACTACATTGTTCAGGCATTGGTGAGTAATTCGCGGTGAGTAATAAGCAGCAAACGGTCTAGGTATTCCCGTACAGTTTTACACCATCCACATAGACAGAAGAGTCTTGGGAAGTTGAGGCGACGTTGGTTCAGCCATAAAGTTCAGGATTACTGATTGACGATGACATTTGACCGATAATGATTTAACCAAAAATCGGCAGCAGGTCAAGAGGGCTCAGTCGTTATCATTACGTGCCATAGGTCAAGTGGATTAACCCGCCTTATATTGTTCCTCATAAACACATCACCGCTGTCACCATTGTGAGATTTCCTACACGCATCAAAGTATAAAACTACAAACGAAAAAAATGAGTTCAACACCAACAACAACCCCATGACACGAAAGAGTATGAATTGGGCAGCCCTAACAGCAATGTAAAAACGGGATGAGAACGAACGATGATTTGTTGGATGATCACACAACATCAGCAAAAAAGTTGATTGACTAACACGTACGAAAAAACGAAAACATCGCAAAAAACAAAAGCTTGAACTACAAGAACACATCCCACTCGTCCCACACATACACACACACACACACGCACACACAAAATGGTGCCGAAGCTTACCCATGAGACTTTGACGGCTCACAGAGTTTCGGTTATGGTCCGCGGACGATTGAATCGTATTGAAATCGGATCCGACGGCTTCGAGCGGCGGTGGCGCTAGATGCATTATTGCCGCGTCCGTACCGTTGAGAGAGTGCGAGTGATGTCTCGACAGTTTCGTGCTGTCAAAACTAGCATTCCCGTCATCATCTAGAATGGGAAAGAAGAAGCGTCAGTGGGTCCGGTGTGACTGGCCGGTTTGCTGCGAGCGACACCGACAGCGGCCACAGTAGTGCTGCCGTGCAACAACGAAAATGATGAAAATGCGAGGTGAAATGGCGAATTTTCTTCACGAAAATCTACAACACGGACGGGGCTAATGCATGGAATAGATGACAGAATTTTGGACTGTTGATGGCTCAAAAAACGATGGACGGTTGAATGGTGAATGATGGGAGAAACTACGCGCGACATGAACTGTTTTTCCCTGTAGAACGTGTGAGGGAAAGGTTTGTGACTGTAAACTTCTGGTTCAATCGTGTTTTAACTCTATTTAATATTTTTCATCTACATAAAATCACATTTTGTATTCAAAATAACACAATGTAAGCGACGAACCGCCTGATAGAATCATCCATTGGCTAACTCAAGCAGCAAAGAGGCTGATTAATACATTTAAAAATTATTTAATTTTCACAACGTAAACACATTCGCAAGAGGGTGAAAATGAACTTCGCTTTTTGGTGCGGCGCAGCGCCCACGCGGTTCACGGTTCTCCTTTGCTTTCCTGTTTGCTGTTCCGCACAAAGGAAATAGACAAGAAAACTGGGCACAATGTCTTACAAAAGAAACGAAAATAAAGGATGTATAATTAGCCATTAGCAATAATAAAAACAGGAGAAGAAAATAGGAGCGAGAGAGAAAAGAAAACCCCCATCGGACCAAACATTTCAACCTACTCGCCAATGTTTTGCGAAATGCTAATTGAGAAATGCTAATTCGGAAATTTTCTTTCATCCTTGTGCGCCACCGAATGCGCCACACCGAAGTGAGCAAAAGTTTTGGCCGCGAGAGCGAAACAAAAACAACTTAGAAACATTAAGGCAAGGTTTTTTTTCCCGTTGGATTGGCTTTTCCTTATTTTTCAGGGCTCCCTCGACAAGGGGGGGTTTTGTTTTTTATCTCCGGTGTAGCATTTTATTCTGTTGTTTTGCTTGTGTGCTTGTTTTTTCTTGGGGTGCGCTATTAAGTTCCGCCGATTAATCGATCCCCGCGTTTCAACGCCCGGAAACGAATCGCAAAACTTTTGCTTTAAAGAAAAATACACGTGAAAAACGTTGGAAACAAACAGCGAACAAAACAACTCCCGAGCTTCGGGTAGCCTCCGAGAGCCAATTTGCCGTTAAATTGGCATTCAGCAAATGTCTTCCTGCCTGTTATCGTAAGCACTAAAAGACCCGTTGAAGGTTTTTGAGGTTAAAGAAAAAAAACACGCTGCACCGAACAAAACGATGCTGTGCGTTCTGTTTACAGTATATAAAATATGTGAATAAGGCTGAACCTTTTATTCGGGAAGGGAAAAATAGGTGAGAAAAGCGACTTACATTTGTGATTTTGAAATTTCCAATTTTGTGAAAACTAGCCGCATAGAAGAGTTCGCTTTCGAGCAAGCAAACCTATACGTCATCGAAAAATAAACACCATCAAAACCCTGGTACGACACATCGACATCTATCTCTTTCCAATCACACGCTACCCCAAAATTGCCAATTCCGCCCAAAGGCACGGTTTTCCGTACAACTCTCCTGTCAAAGGTCATCGACGCTATTTACAAACCTAAACCATCTCGTTCGATCAACAGATCGAGCGCGGTGGGTTTGCTTCAATCTCGCTTCATCAGCAAAGGTAATGTCCGTGCCCTTTTTCAACCCTTTCTGTCGCTCGTTCCAGAAAAAAAAAACATCAAAGCTCATCACAGGGACCCGATGTGTACGCTCACGGTATCGGCATCTTTTAACCCAAAAGTGAGCCTCTAAAAATGGAGAAACCTAGTTCAAATATTTAGCTTTGGCATGTATATATATATGCGGAGTCCTAGAGAGCCCAGTGTCACATCGCTTCAACCACAACCGTACCCGTAAGAACCCTCATCGCCCGGAAGATTGTTGCGTGTTGGTGGAGGATTTGGCACGCGCGCACATAACACCAACTAACGATTCGCTCGGCTCGATCGGCGTCGTCCTCTTTGTTAGCGTCAAACCGTCATCAACAGCAACGACAGTTAAATCTCAACAGTCCCCCGTCATTCGCCAGCGCTCTGACGTTTGCGTCCGACCTGGGAGTGACGTAGCGTGTGCCCAAGTCTTATTCAATTTAAGTTCAGCTGCTACAATTTTCCACCCTATGGGTCCCCGGGCGGCGTGATATTGCGCTCCCGTCTCCGTCCCACCCGGTGTCTGTTTAGTCCCGGCGCTGCACCAAAAGTTCGCGAATGAGAAACTTTGAAGTGTAGCTTCACGTCAATATGATCCCGGAGGGATGATGATGCCGTTACCTCGGGGGCAGCTCGGGACGCGCGTTGAAAGCGGGCGCAATTATTAAAGTCAGCAGCTTTCGGACTTTCTCGCCCTTCCACACCCGTAACCTGTCAGCCAGCGCCTGTCAACCGGGAAGCCATCTTCCTGCTCGGGCATTGTTTCGGACGGTCGATGCTGGCCAGAGCTTGTGCTCGTGCCGCTAGATGTATCGTCCTAGTTTTGCAACAGTTTCACCGCCGACGACAACGCAAACATGGACAACAGTGAAGCTAATTCTGTACCGAAAACCGGCAGGGAATTATTTAACGGGGCTTCTCCCTTGATCTTGACAAATTTTGAATTTAATTTTGCATTCCTCCCACAAGTGACAAACGAGGGGATTTTAAACTTTGTGCTACTTTTATGCTTCATTGATGGTTCTTTCTTTATTCGCTTGTTGGTGTTTTCTCTTTGTTCCCCACGTACTACGCAAAGCCACCGCAATTTCGCAATCGCATGCTGGTGTGTACTTCAATCACCAGCTAGGATTAGGCGAAGGATTTACTTCTATCTCTTTACGTTACGCTATCGGTCTAATCAAACCTTAAGACAGCCGCTCGGGTGGGCTCAATTCAATGACACACCTGCTGCTGTCTGCTGCTGAGATGCTTCCTGTTTTCGAGCATTCTGATTAAGTTCAGTCCGCAAACATATGCCTTCAGTGGTTGATCGTACCGTTTTTTCGAGCACGATTGTAAGCGATATCAAAATAGCCCAATATATGGCGGGCGTCAGAGCACAAACAACAAACAGACGGTACACATACTTCGATGGATGCTTGAGCAAAGAGCTCAAGGGCAACCTCATCAAAGAGAGAGAGAGAGAAAAATAAATCCAATATTCAGTATGTTTCTAACGTGCGATTCACACCTGAAGGGACGGAAGGTAACTTCCGGTAACGAAAACGGGAACGGGAAATAGAAAATATTGTTCCCCCCAAACAGAACAGAGGCAGATTGAAGCAAAAGAAAATCTGTTTTCTTACGGTCCCTCTTTCGGATATGGGAAGGTGTGCACAGAATTTATCCACCGCCGAAGTCAACGCGCGTCCTGAGTCAATCCACCCTTCTACCAGCGCTAGAGCTTCGATAGGCTCTCGTACGTGAACTACTTGCTTCGTTCTGGCATCACTGGAAACAGAAACTCCCAACGCACTGCTTGTTGATGGAAGAATCCGGTAACCAGCTTCCGACACAGAACGAGGATCACGTTCGGAAAGCGACCGAAATTGTGAACTAGCGAACCGCAACCGCAGCGCAAACAGCAACAAAAACAGCAAGCAGCCCGGGAATCGTCTGCTGGCTCGGGTGCGAAACAAAGCGATACCAAAACTAAATAAAAGAAGTGCTGAGTTAATGAATGGCTCTCTTTCCTCGGCGTTTGGGGGAAAACCCCCAAAGGACTCACTAACTCACTCCGTTCGTACAAACGGTTCCGGCAGCTTTCCCACGCTTGCTCCCGGTGAGATTGTCTGCAGGTATCAACCCGATAACGCTATTGTGCTTGTGTGCGTGTGGTTGTGTGGACCCCCCACAAAACGTCAGAACGAAATCGAACCAGCTTTCCCAAGGCATATGACTCAAGCCACCCTTTCTTCCTTCCATCGATTCGTGTATTGAACGATATAAACCAACCCCACACACCAACGGTGAACGAGCGAAAGGTAATAATGCGTAAATTTTATGAGCTACGTACTAGCAGCAGCATCAGCAGCAGTAGGTCCCGGTGCGAAGGTGCCTTTTGATTAAAACTTCACACAATCGTCCCTCGGATTCGTACCGCTAACAAGGTTTTGGGTTTGGTATTTCTGGGATACGATCACGCTGCGAAAAAAGCGGTTCCTTTTGCACGGTGTTGGGGGCGGCGAATTGGGTGCAAACGCCTACGCCTTCCTGCAGCGACATCCCGATAAGGACACCGGCAACCGGCGCCCACGGTAGTTGATATTTTGAAGTCAATGAAAAAGTTAAGCCAACATGAAACAGTTGCTAAAGTTGTGTGAATTGATTTGAATCAATGATGGCGGTGAAGGTGGTAGAGGAAAGGCTGTGTACATTTTTCACGAAAATTAATGGCATTTTTTCTCGGTAAAGTGCAAATGTTATCTTTATTTGTATGCCAAAGTTTGTGTTGAGCACAAATGTTTGCTTAAAGGATAGCGAGAATCTGAACTTGGTAAATCTTCTTCGAGTTTAATTTGGGTAATTCAAAATATTTAAAATGTAAATCAAAGCTAAGAGAATTCTGAAATATATACTTTGAACTATTACTAAGATATCGTTAAAAATTGTATATTACTTAGGGCTATTGCTACACACAATCATCGCCAATCTGAGTAGTTTCATTTAAATTACAGAAAATTTGTTCATCTTTTTCATTAATTTAAAAATATATATTAAATTTCTGTATCCTACATTATGTAATAATTCATCGCTTACTACTCCAACATTTATTAAGCGTCAATACAATGTACTAGATACTAGGCGTCTCCATCATTAATGCTAGTACAATGTACTAGGCGTCTCCATCATAAATCTTAGTACAATTTACTAGGCGTCTCCATCAGAAAGCTTTTTTTATTATTATTTATTTAATAATTAATTGTTGGCAGAAATTCTTCAAAAGCCGTAAATGATAACCGAATAGCATTGAACATAATTTAAAACATTTCATTTTATATTGTAAAATGAGATTCGCTTTTTAAAAACAAGACCTCAACACCCGCACCAAAGTGACTGACATTTTCGACGCAAGGAATGTTTAAAAATTATCCCCGTTTTGTTCGTTTCCCTTCCGGTGCATGCGCTTATTTAACGCTTCCTTTTTTTTAACATTTCATCAGAATCCATCAAAAGATTTCACAACCTTTGTGTTTCACATATTTTCGCTCTGGTTTTTTGTTCGTATTTTCAACCCGTTGCATTATTTTCACGGAATTTGAAATTTCTCTACCTTCACCGACACTGTCCGGAGGGGTCCAAACAAAGGAAAGTTGTGTGCGGAAAAAAAACCTCCCGTTCCCACCAGCTAACAATCGAGAAATATAATTTACACATCCTTCAACCTTATTCATCCACGGGTGAAACAAGCGAACAACCCCGCGTTGCGTTTGTTCCTTGCGTCGGAAAAAGGAATCCTTTCGAGAGAGAGAAAACAAAAAACACGACAACGGAAAACGTAACTTCTTTAATACGAAAAAACTGGTTACGTTTGTAAAGAAAAGCTCAAACGAGAAGATGTGTTGTGTTTTGCTTGAGGTATGTCTTTCGGGTTGTACATGTGTGCGCGCGGTGTGTGTGTGTGTGTGTGTGTTTGTTTGGCAAATTGGACGGGAAATGTTGTTTTTCCTTACCCCGGTTTCGTACACACCAAACCAAGTCGGTACAGTCGAAATGAAGCTTGGCTGACGGAACGGTGGCCTTGCTGCGAGACTTTCTAATTATTCAAATGAGTTTTCACCTACCGTAAGCCACATTTCACACTCTGCTTGGAATGAAATTATCAGTTCCAGCTCGGTGCCTTGGTGTGCCAACCGTAAGAAAGTAACTGACTTTCTTCCACATTACGAAACGCTCGCCGCTCCATCATCTCCAGCCGTCAGTGTTTCATTCTTTGCTCGGGCGGAAAGACTTTGGGCTTTGGTGAGAAAAGAATTGACGTGTGCTCGAAAAAAAAGCGGGGGAAAAACAGGAAACATGTATTTAAATTTGTCTCAAAAGGCTTTCGGAGCAAGCTCACAGTCTCTGGACTGACTGTTTTTGCCTCACAGGAAAAACGAATTCCCAGCGATGAAGCTAGACAAACACACACAGCCGAATATGGTGAACAGTTTGGCTTACACAATTTCAAGCTGCCACGCACATACTCACAATCCGTCAGCATCCATTGCCAGCTCTCAGGATGTGTAAGAAAACGATTAGTGTGTGCAAGCAAAATTGCAAATTGAATGATTTATGCCCGCCTGGCCAATGATAGGAAATGGGTACAGGAGGAAGCGGTGTGTGTGCGTGCGGTCGGAAGCTGAAAGAGATCGCCAGCCGATATACAACACAGCTCAACCATGAATATTAATTTCGTGCTGACGTTTTGACGTCCCGAATGTGTGTACCAGTGAATCGGAACGATATACGGGGAAACGGCCTGGGAATCCGTCCGAATTTGAACACCGTACACACACACACAGTCGCATTGGTTTTGCATTGGTACACAAAACTTTGTCCATCGGCACTAGGGGGGTTATTGGAGTGGTCGGGATCGATATTTTATGCAAAATCGATTGAATTCAATTTATGTGCCATGAGAGTTTTCGACAGAGCATCAGAAACGATAAAAATAAATAGAAAAAAGCTATCGAGAGCCTGCGTTTGTGTGGCGGGTGCAGTAAGTGTTGGAAGGTGGACTGAGAACAAAGAACCATCATCAGGACACACACACACACAGGACTGTTTGGGCATAGAAGTAAAAATTCTAATCTATACAATACAATTGACTATGCAGATGAAGATGTGCTTTTTGGGACATAAATGAATGATAAATTCATTTTTTAGAAGCATTTTTTTGGGGTTCATCCTGGACAACAGAACGCGAGTAGGGAAAACATATATATCTCTTGGGAGAAATTTATTTATAGGTCTTCCGAAACATACATCAACATCTTGCTAAGTGCAGCTTGATTAAAACAAATATTTTAATCACCAAAACTTCCTGTGTCTCAGGATCTCTTATTCCAACAAACTCTACTCTCGCTTTCGCACTAGTGAATGATATGCTTCGCGCCTCCAAGTGTTCCCCGGATCACTTTAAATAACCCCGAAAACGTCTGTAAAACACGCACCAAACCAAACACGCTCCACCACGGACGGGAAGCCGGTTTGTGCTTTTACCACAAAACCACTAAATCTTCATTTCACTTCATCAAACAGCGGCAGCAGCGTGCCAACGGCAGCAGTCTCCGAGCATGCTTGTGACGGGCGCTGCTGCTGCTGCTGCACGAAACGCAAACTGATCGATATTCATATTCCCAAAACAATCACTCAACCATCGCCAACCATAAAGGGCTGACTCAGACGGCCGGTACCACGGAAATCGGAATATTAAATTTCACCACTCTGGAACTCCGGGACGGTTGCGGGAAGTTGTTTTAGAGATGTTTTAATATCCCACCCAGAAACTGAGCCTTTCCCAAAAGGATTCTAGCGCCTAGACCCGGGCTGTCTTGTGTCTGGTAGTTCCTGTGTCAGCAATCACCGGAAGAATAAAGCTCGCGCTCGTAACGCCATACAAAAAAAAACAACTCCAACCAGAGTAAAGGTTAAGGTGTGGAAAATTGTTCATTTTTCAACACCTTTAGACATTGCTATTACCCACGAGCGTACATTAATGTTTGAGTAGCAATAGTGCGCTCAACTCTAGCTTCTTCTACCCTGATTGTTGACAGCGGTGAACTAGAAATACGCGCGCTGAATAGATTTTGGTCTGCGAACCTGTTGAAATGGAAACCCGTGAACTGATCTTTTGCTCCCGAAAATCTTCTACACATTTCGGGTCTAAGGTTCCGCTAGTGTGTTTGTGTCTATAGAATTCACAACACAATGAACTATGCCACACATTTGCGCTAGCAGATTGAATAATCGAAAGGGATTTGGAAAATTTATTCCAACCTCGGAACCTCCGAACCTCCCCGGGTCCGGATGACAACGGTTATGGCCTTGCGCTGGCGGGCGGTGAGATTGAAGCATCGCGCCACATTAAGTAGTCCATTTGTCATCCGTCATCTGCGGCTAGGGGCATCCCAGTGACTGGTGAATTTGGAACAGCGGGTTCTCGTTTCCAGCTGTCACTGGGATGTACAGGTAGATGTATCACAATGGTGGACTCTGTGTTTCACTAGCTCCGAGAATGATGGATAAGATGTTTTATGGTTCCGTGTGTACTTGGCGCAAGTCTACCCGAGTGCCATACGTCTTGTGGTAGTGGGTTTTGAGTGCTACAGCTCATTAAAACGGTGTGTATTATGCGAGTCTTTACAGACTGCTCCCGACTACTCGAACACTCGTCACAGTGCAGCGAAAGAACTATTTCATGAGCTCTACGGACACGCTCAAAGTATGGGAACTAATTAATAATTGGCGCTAACCTCACGCTAGGGCGGCCCGGTGGTGATGCGACAGCGGCGCCGGTCTTCACACGGCAGGACCGGGGTTCAAGTCTCATCTGGGCCGTTCCCCCATAGTGAGGATTGACTAACCAACTATGCGGTATCAATTAGTCTAGTAAGCCAAAAATGGCAGGCATGACCCAAGAGGTCGTTAGGCCAATAAAGAAGAAGAACCTCACGCCAACTTTCAATTGCATAAATTTAGGAGCAGCAAAAGACGACCTCACAACAAACATCCCAAAAGTCTCCAAAATGCCACCGTCAGCTTTTGGTTATACATTGCGGCGGAAATCCAATCCACCAATGCTAGGGTTTGGTCAAACCGGGTCCCTAACTCATCTGCCACATTCATACTATCCCGGCTCATTATCGCACCACCACTGGCGAAGCGTCGCAATAGAAGGAGGCCACTCCAAAATCAGCATCCTCCAGGGAGAGCGTTCCGTACAGTGCCGCAGCTACAGCAACGAGGTCATCTTTCGGGTGAACAATTTGAATTCGTGGGAAACGAAACGAAAAGCCCTCCTCAGGTTCCAACTGGTGGTGACGATACGTGTCTGTATGTTTTTTTTTCTCGTTGTCTGTCCACTTCTTTCGCCGTTTTCCCTTAGGTGTCACCGGTACGCGACTTCCCGAGCAGCTAGAATGATGCCAGCACGCAGAAGTTGCAATGTGGCATGCTTTTCATTTTCCACTGTTAATTAATTTAATTACATTTTCAACAGCAGCACCAAGAGTTCCAGCGCTCACCGAGGGAAGATACACGAACCTCCGCTCCGAATCGAGCAAATGGTCCCACTGAGGTTAATTTCTTTTGGCGCACTCTGGCACTCCAAAAATTGGACAGTGGGAGTGTTGGGAGCGAAAAATATGCAGCGTACCATCATAACTCACGCTGTAGGGCACACTCGATATGACGGTTACCCACTCCGACTTCTTACAGAGACCGTACGTACCCGTGTTCTGTGTTAATTCTTGCAGCGTCGTCCCGTTTTTGTTTCGCGCACCGAATGCACCCCAAAGTAATGAAAGATCACGAACGATGACAGCAGTTTTCTGTTTTCTGTAGTGTCAACCGTTTGGCGTAGTGTGTGATGGTGACGGCATACGAGGGCGAGACACTTCCCTGGCCATATGACTTCTACCGATGACACACCTCTAGGACAACGCGCCTCTGAATGACATTAGCAAAATCAACGCTCAATGTTCTGGAATAGAACGCGATTCTATATCTCTGCACAAAGTCATCATGTTCGTTTCCCGAAAACCGATAAGAAAATCGAGAGAAAAGCATCTCCCTGCCATCGACAAACACAACCAAATATTGTTCGAATATCGTGATTCCATCCGAAAACGAGGTTAGACGAAGATGCACAAGCCATCTCCAATTTTGTGTTCAAATCTGAAAGCGCTCTGAAGCGCTCGGAACTGAACCACACACCACACCGAGAAGGGACCGCCGAGCGTACGGGGGCTACAGTCGGAAGGTAAACCCACGCCGGCAAACCGTGTACCGACGAAGGACACGATGACTGGGACCTATTTTTAGCGCACCGAAGCGAAGCACGACGGCGCGATGATGTAATCGTCGCAAACGGTAACAATTTCTTTCCCTGCGGGCCTTCACTTTTCTACCATTTTGCCTCCTGCTCCATCTCCACACCCATTAACCACACCCGTTGGACCACCGTCCGCCCGTACACCAAAGAGAAACCCCATCAAGGGCTGCGACATTTTCCATTTTCCGCAGGGTAAATAGAAAACGGATACTCACCAGCATTCCCTGTTTCGCGCCGAGGACACTCCCCCGATGTCCGACAAACCCCTAACGAATTTGGTCCCCCTGATGTCACGGGGTGTTGAAACATTCCCGTTTTCATTTCGCTTTCCCAGGATTCATCCGCACCGCCCCACGGTACCGGGGGGTTCGACGAAGATGCGGAGGCAAGCGACACAGCGAAAGGCAACAAAAAATTAAACGGGTAACTGACACCCTCGCGTAAAAAGCAGAAAACGCTGAAATGAAATGCTTTTCGGTTTGCTCCCCACAGTTGTTTGCCACAGAAAGGGTCACGGGTGTGCGGGGGTGTGTGTGTGTGTGTGTGCTTGGACGACGCTGGTAAGCAATAAAAATAACCCAAGTGTGCCGAGACCTCCGAGGCGCCGCGACTTCCGACACCGACCTCCGATCCCGATCTCCGCCACGGTGGATTTGTATTTGGGCCAGTAAATCTTGCCCAACCCTATAGCCCTAACCCTAGGCCAGCGTCGCCCGACGCGAGCGAAACTACCTAGCCGTGGTTACTAGGTGAGACTGGGTGACTTCCGTCCGACTACTGGCTGACTTCCACCGTAAAGTGTGTAATTATGCAAATTTAATGAATTTTACGCCCACGCGCTATCTGCGATCCGCGAGCGTCTTCCCGACGACGATGGCGACGAAAATGCGTCCGCCATACACACGCGTCCCGGCAAGCAACGAGGGCGAGACACTTTCCTGGCCATATGACTTCTACCGATGGCACACCTCTAGGACAACGCGCCTCTGAATGACATTAGCAAAATCAACGCTCAATGTTCTGGAATAGAACGCGATTCTATATCTCTGCACAAAGTCATCATGTTCGTTTCCCGAAAACCGATAAGAAAATCGAGAGAAAAGCATCTCCCTGCCATCGACAAACACAACCAAATATTGTTCGAATATCGTGATTCCATCCGAAAACGAGGTTAGACGAAGATGCACAAGCCATCTCCAATTTTGTGTTCAAATCTGAAAGCGCTCTGAAGCGCTCGGAACTGAACCACACACCACACCGAGAAGGGACCGCCGAGCGTACGGGGGCTACAGTCGGAAGGTAAACCCACGCCGGCAAACCGTGTACCGACGAAGGACACGATGACTGGGACCTATTTTTAGCGCACCGAAGCGAAGCACGACGGCGCGATGATGTAATCGTCGCAAACGGTAACAATTTCTTTCCCTGCGGGCCTTCACTTTTCTACCATTTTGCCTCCTGCTCCATCTCCACACCCATTAACCACACCCGTTGGACCACCGTCCGCCCGTACACCAAAGAGAAACCCCATCAAGGGCTGCGACATTTTCCATTTTCCGCAGGGTAAATAGAAAACGGATACTCACCAGCATTCCCTGTTTCGCGCCGAGGACACTCCCCCGATGTCCGACAAACCCCTAACGAATTTGGTCCCCCTGATGTCACGGGGTGTTGAAACATTCCCGTTTTCATTTCGCTTTCCCAGGATTCATCCGCACCGCCCCACGGTACCGGGGGGTTCGACGAAGATGCGGAGGCAAGCGACACAGCGAAAGGCAACAAAAAATTAAACGGGTAACTGACACCCTCGCGTAAAAAGCAGAAAACGCTGAAATGAAATGCTTTTCGGTTTGCTCCCCACAGTTGTTTGCCACAGAAAGGGTCACGGGTGTGCGGGGGTGTGTGTGTGTGTGTGCTTGGACGACGCTGGTAAGCAATAAAAATAACCCAAGTGTGCCGAGACCTCCGAGGCGCCGCGACTTCCGACACCGACCTCCGATCCCGATCTCCGCCACGGTGGATTTGTATTTGGGCCAGTAAATCTTGCCCAACCCTATAGCCCTAACCCTAGGCCAGCGTCGCCCGACGCGAGCGAAACTACCTAGCCGTGGTTACTAGGTGAGACTGGGTGACTTCCGTCCGACTACTGGCTGACTTCCACCGTAAAGTGTGTAATTATGCAAATTTAATGAATTTTACGCCCACGCGCTATCTGCGATCCGCGAGCGTCTTCCCGACGACGATGGCGACGAAAATGCGTCCGCCATACACACGCGTCCCGGCAAGCACCGGGAGAAGAAATGGCCGTAAGCGGCGTCCAAAGAAAGCAGGGATCAAGCTTGACGATAACGATGGGGCCTCGCACACACTCTCTCTCTCTCTCTCTCTCTGTCCATGTTTCGCTTTGTGTAATGGGATACATTTCGGACTGACCTCGGCCGGAGTTCCCCCTCCCCTGGGATGAATGGAATGAGGACGACAATGAAGACAACGGTACCCCGGTGGCGACATTGCGACATTTTCGAACGTTCGCCACCATCACACCGACAGTATCAAATTCAGTAAGTCTTTCAATACGCTTCTTGGCCCCGCGTGTGGAAGTTATTTTAAAACCCATTCCCAAAACCCAAACCCAACTCAACCAGCAAAAACTATGAACAAATTGGAACATCGGTTTTTCGAGTGTGGGAGTGGGAGAATCAGTTTTAATGGTTGTTCCGAAACTGAACAAGCTCATCCCACAGACTGCCGGCGCTTTATCGGTGGCGGATACGCGCACCCAGCAATAGCTCGGAAGGTTGCTGCACCAAAAGGCTACTCCGGAAAGGTGATTCCGGGACGATAGTTGCAAATGAGCATCTTCAATGGGTGTAATTATATTAAAGAACTGTTTTTGCGTGCTGCTTATTGCCCGGTGGCACAAACCAGGCAGCTGCAGCAATCAGACCGGTAAGCGGTACCTCATCTACGGCCGATTGCTCCATAGTGGGAATGGTAATGAATATTTTGCGTGGAATGCATAACGATTACCTTGGCCCTTGGGAAGTGCTGCAGGAGATGAAGTCTCTCGCTAGATTTCAATCGAAATTTTCTATCCCATTTTACAAAGAGAAGACGCAAGCGCTATTCATTATTTTAGGATTAAACTTCCAGCAAAGCTAATATTGAAGCAATTTTCAAGACCTTCCAGAGTCCTGCAAAACTTCAATATCTCGTCAACGGATGACGCATTTCCCTAGTCGGCCGTTTTCCCATTTGCAAGTACTCCAACTAAGCGCACTAACACGTTCGTGCTGGTGTTGGCGAGACATCCACCACAATATGGGTCGATAAAAGGTAATGAACTGTTCAACTGACAGATACTAACTGATCTCTAATTAAGTTAATTGCCTCGTGTGTCGCCCGCTTTTTCGTGGAGAACCCCCACACGTGCCCAACCCAAAAACCCGCGCACCAAACGGCCAATCAAACAAACCACCCCTCGAGCAGCCCGCAATAAGACGCAATAAGACCGGGGGTCAGTTGTTTCGGTCGGTTTGACGCAAAACGTGTCCACCACCGAGAGACCGACCGCACAGGCCCACCGTCGTCATCGGCGTCCCAGTGCGGTTGTAATCCGACGGCTCAAACCGTATCAGAAACATCATCAGACTCACACCACGGGTTGCGTGGAGCACACACCTGGACCAGGTGTCAACACCGGGACTTGCCGGCCATTACCCATCGGGCGCAACAACCACCACCATTGCAATGGGAAGGAAAATTGACACCTTCGCACAGTGTGACGACAGGGTGTTCATAAAATAAAATAGAGAGAGAGCGAGAGGGCGAAACCATAACCACCGACAATCGCTGTCAGCACCGAAAGGGCGGTTCCGGGGACGGCGACCGGAAAAACACGATCAGGAAAAACAGGTTAAATGAATTTAATAAATTAATTGCAACTAATTCCCGCCAAACGATGCAACTTTGCACCGTTTTCTCGCACAAACGATAATGGTTTTCCCGCTGGTTTCCCAGCGCGCAACCCGGTAAGGTGTGTAATCTTCCATGTCCGTTTAACCATATTGCTGTGGCGCCATCCGGGGGCCTTTTTGTGGACGAGTGTTTTGCCGCGTGTCGGTTGGTCGAACGGAAACGAATCTTGATTCGATTTTTTTTTTTGCATTTTCCCGGCAGCGTTAATGAATGTGCACTCCCGGGTGCAACAACAGCGCACACTTCAACCGCACAGCCAATCGAAAGTGTGTTATGTTTTAATGGTTAATTGCACTTTGAATAGTGTATAAAAATTACCTTAATTGGCGCTATTTGGAGAAATGTTGAGAAAAATTAAAAGGATTGTCTGTAGACGATTGACTCTCGGCAGAGGAACGTTTATCGCGCAAACCAGGATAGTAACAGTAAGGATGCCGGGCCACAGAAACGCTCAAGTCGTTCCCAACAAACCAGAAAACTTGTTACCAGAGCTTACCCCGAATGTCTCGTCTACCGTTGACTGTAACTGCACCAGCATTACGACGGCATCATGCTCTCTTTTTCGCCCGGTCCTCCATCGTTAACACAACGGCAATAACAAAAAAGTGCCAAAGGCAGAAACCAATTGTCCTTAACGACCATACCGGCCTAATTGAGCCTCGAATATCGACACGGCCATGGAGCATGGGCAAACGGCGGACGATGGCCCATCGATGGTAATCGGAGGCATAAGAAAAACTCACCCATAAAAATCCCCACCCCCGAAAGTCGTTGACGAGGGGGGCTCATCCGGCATCCTTCACCGTGTACACGAAACAATGCCACCCAAAAACACACCATCAATAACACACGAACGGGTCTCGCTCTCCTTTACTGCCTCGCTTATTGTGGGGCAACTTCTGCAACTATGAAAATTTCCAGAACACGTCCCCCGGATGAACGCAACGAACGAAAAACAAAAACAAAAAAAGCCACGCAAGGACATCCCAGCTTCCAAGTTCGGCGGAACGAAAACAAAAACTAGTGTGTATCATGGAGTTAACATGCTAACCGATCGGGACTCCGTTCTGACGGTCAATGCTGTCGACGACGATGATGATGATGATGGCGTTGGCGTTGGTTGGTGCTGACGATAATGACAACGTATTTGATGGCCTTGGTGCAAGGCGGTAATGACGGTGCGATGTGATGCAACAGCACGAGAAATTGGCATCAATTTAGCAAAATGGCTAACAACCACACCATTTGATTGACATTTAACTTTTTACGGCTTCTACGGCGCTTTTTGTGTGCGGATGTGTCCGTCCTTTCGGAGGTCAACTAACGAGGGTGCAACGGCTTTTCGGGAGGAAGAGGGTTTTATTGAACCCGAAGGCTTCCGATCCCAATCAGGCGCCCGATCAAAACATTGGAGACTGTTCCTTTTTTCTTCGGTTTTGTTGCGTTTTGTGCGATCACGAACTTTAACTTTAAGCGAAAGTCACGTGAAACATTATTATCCCCTTAAGCTGGTAATGGAAGTTGTGCATCGAAAAGGTGTAAAAGCGTGCCACGTCTAGCGTTGGAGATTTTTTTTGGTTTTGTTCTTGCGTCATCAGGACGTCCGAAAACTCCTGAATGGTGTCGATGAGGCGTGTGCGGCCATGATGATCCCAAACGTTTTGGAGGATCACTCCAAAAAATCTCATCCCCTCGGTGTGAAGTGGGGGGGTTTCGGGGTGCGTGAATGATGGCGGGAAATGAAAGGGGAAGCAGCAGCTAAAATGGCGAAGGAAAAAAACACATCAACCAACACTTACCTGGAATGTAGCGAGGTCCATTGGTGTGCCCGAGGGATAAGCTACCGTAGGATACGTGGCCGGATTCGGCCCCGACCGAAACCACAGCTATCTCGTCGAGCTCGTGGCCGGGCGACGTACTGTTGGCGGAGACGAGCCGTGTCGAGGAGGTGCCGGCGGTGCCGTGAGATTCTTTACGACCTCTTAACGATAGCACCAGCCGTTTGGCTGTTGACATGGTGGCGCTAACTGTAACGAAAATTGCGGCAGCAAGAGAAGACGAGAGCACACCGGTTAACGCTAATCCTGGCGCAAATGCTAAGACACGCAAATGTTCGGGTACGGACGATGTCAGACAGAATGCAGATGATGATCCCCCAACGGTGTGGATGTTCGACAACGACCCAGCAAGGCAGGTTAAATACCATCAAATCTTTCCAGATGCCTGTTCCACCGGTACCAAAATGCATCACACGGACGACAAGGTTCGGTTTGGCATGCTTCCATCGGCCCTTTCCCAAAAGCGCAACAATTTCCCGCACAAGGTGAGATATCCTCGTGAAGATTTAGTAAATTATCGGTTTTGACTCGGCCACCGGGGAGGATGGGGGGGCAGTTTCGGGAAGCACGACAACGGTTACGGACATATCTGTTGCTCCGGTACGCGCGCGCTACTTGTTGGAGCATGCATTCGCATCCAAAAAGCCACAGATTTAACCTCGAAATCGTTGCTGGTGGGCAGACAGAACCGGCCGACCACGCACACTAAATCCCCTTTTGACCGACCGAACGACGGCAACCGAACATGGTTTATCCGTGTAGTTGAAATGGGGATCGGTTGCCATAACCGTAGATTCCCGTTTTCGTTGGCAACATGCCTCGAGAATCCGTGCCCGTACGTTTAGCGTATGCCAGGCCGTATTGGCATGTGATCCTATCGAGATATAAACGATTGGTTCGGTGTAGACAAGGGAGAGCGAGCGAAAGCGAGTAAGTCTGAGGGTCGCTTAGACACCTAAAACATGCCACAACGGATTTCCATTATGCTGTGGCATGTACGGATGAGGTTTTGCATAACCTCTACAACCAAAACCCGAGACAAGGGCCATAAATTTTGCGATTAAATGTTGACATAATCGGCACAGACGTTGCGTAGCGCACGATTTAAAAAGTGCATTATAACGTGCGCATCCCAAGTGCATATCCTTCGGTTTAGTGCACGGAATTTGTACCAAAAGTTTTGGCACCATCTGCCGGTGGGGTGTTTCCTTGCCGTGTTGCACACCACAAATCATCGCACCAAAAGTCAGTGGCAGTTTGCAGCATCAAGTCTTGCGGCTTGAAAGAGCAAATGAGGTAGCGCTCAACCAATTGACGAAGTTGCGCCCGCGGTTTGAATATTGCATAATTTTCGCTATGCACTCATTCCGGTTCACTCAGCCCAAATTGTACACGCGGGTGCGTGAAAACTTTTAAACCTCACATACTGCTCGACAAGCTAGAGTAAACGAACGAATGCATTCGCATTACATTGTGAAAGACCGGTTAGGAATTCGTTGAAGTTCTTTTCGAGGATCTCTTATAAAACCTTCTACAGAGAGCTATGGAATCGATTGTCTTCATGGAATTCTCGCTTTAAGATGGCACTTGTTGAAGTTCTTCGATCCGTGGGGAATGTTTAAAGTTCAATTAGTCCTCCAAATCCCTGCGGTGTATTGATTTAATAGACATTTCAGAAACAATTCTCTCGACTCGTTGTTTTTATTTGTCTGCAAATGATTGAACAAAAAAAGGAAGAATTCCCAAGTCGAAGTCGAGCTACCGTCACCATTGCAACGTAAGTATCGTATGTCGTCTACGGCTGTTCTACACTCCCAAAGCTCCCCGAGGAACTATTAATGATATTCCCAATTTTTTCCCCCGTTTCCTTCGAGCAATTGTTTTCGTCGCATTGCTTTTTTTTTGCCCCACAAAATTGGAAGATAAATCGTTCAATTGACAGGCGAGTTTTTGTTTTGATCAAATTTCTACTCCCAGCCACGGATAAATAAATCGGAACGGTGTTTCTTTTTCCTCCTTCCAGGGCGACGCTTGCGCTTTCTTCGGTAGCGACGCGAAACGCATGTCAAATAATATCAAATAGCTTATTAAAGTACGCTCGCAGCGTGTTGGTGCGTCTTTTAGGGGTTCTGGCGAACCGATGCCAATTGCTCGACTTCTGGTCGTACACAACACAAGTGGAGCCCGCATCCGTCGTCTCCCGGAAGCTGTCATAAAAACGGAAACGAACTCAATTGGCACCGGTCACCGGACACATGCGCAAATGTACATAGACCGCACCAACTGCAAATGCTCACACATCCTCCACACCGAGAGAGAGAAAAGCGCGGAGAATGAAAAGGGACAACAGGGCAAAAAATAAATCGGACAAACACAAAACGACCGAGTGCCAAGAGACTCAATTAGAGCCGCTCGGATTTGTTGCTCAGGTGTACCGCAAAAGCACACACAAATCGCCCAACTTCGCTGCATCCGTAACAAGCAGCAGCAGCAGCAACAAGCGACAAAACTGGCCATGAGGTATGTTACACAGCGAAATGAGAAGAGAACAAGCAAAAAAAACCACCCGGCTAAGCCCGGGATTAAAGCAACGACTTGCAGCGAGTGGACGGTGCGGTATGGCGTGCTAGGAAGTTCATAACCACGAAATAAATCCAATTTACGAGCTGATGACTTTTTATTTCGTCCGTACGGATCCCGGCCACAACGCTGGACTGGGCCACAATTTGTTGTGCAAACCGAATGTAGTGCCCCCGCCAGGCTGGTGCTCTACTACTCTATCGACATAAAAATGGAAACTGCCAACGCTTTTCTTTAAGATCGTTTGACGTGCCAAACGCTATGGACAGGATAAGGGAAGAGTACACCACCTTCAACCAAATGGGGGAAGGATTTTAAATTGTTTGCACTTTCGTAGCGGGAAACTTTTTATTCATTTCCAGTTTGGTCTGCAGTCGCGCGCCTCGCCGACTGTGTGCAGTGAAGTGTGCCGAAAAGGCAGTAAAACCCATCTTCTATCGATGCGCGCGGAAAAAAAACCATCCGTCAAAAACTATTAAATTGAGTGAATGGATCATCCTGCAAAGGTAGAAGATGGGTTTTGTTCGGTGCGCTGGAAAACGTAAGATTGATTGCGATTAATTCGGCGCTTTTCTCGAGGGAAATTTGGAATAAAACTTCGCTTTGTCTGCGGTGGAGGTGTTTTGTTCACCGGACATTATGAAAATCTTTATTTTTCAGTCCCATTCTGTATCTTTCGATGATTTTCCCCATCTAACCTAAGCTCCTTTATCAGATCCTGCCAGCTCTAGCTCAAAATACTCGTAGCATGTACAAGAATTGATCAATAAATTCAAATAAGCCACAAAAAGTAACATGATATCACTGACACAATTGTGGTTAATTATTGGCAGGCTCAATTATTACATTATTTACTAAACAAAACGACCATTCGAAATCCTTGCCTCAGCAAAATCGTTTCATCGGCGATCATTGTACAGCACACAATGACCGGACCGGACGGGAAAACCTGGCAAATAAACACAGTGCGCGCGCGTGTTCCGTAAAAGCTTCATCATAAAAAATCCAATTAAAAACTTCGAACCTAATATTTATTACTACACACGGGTTCACACTAACACCACTCGGGCCAACGCACACCTTCCAACCACATCCAACGACCTAAGCACCCAATGGCTACAATGGCGGCCACGAGCGTCGCGTTCCAACCAATCGCGACGGAACCGTAGCAGTAATTCTCATTATGGTTTATTTTGTTGTTTGAAATATAGCCGGTCATAAAGGCAAAATTAATTTTCGGCACATTTCCACCACCCTCCTTCCGCCCTCCTTCCGCTCGTTCGAAAGTAAACCGGGGCCGCCTTGATTTGCCTGGAATCTTCCTTTCGGTGGTCACAGCGAATGCGAGCCTATGCCCGTTGCGATAAATTGACCATCCGCTGCAACGACGCACCAGATGAGTGCCGCCCGGCCATAGTGTGCGTTTTATCGTTAGCGCTCTCGTTAGCTAGAGCTCGCCTCCCGCGAACAAGACAAGTACCATCCGAATTACATCGCACTTCCGTCCAAAATGGGTGGATCCGTTTCTGAGCACTGAAAGTAATATAGCGCGCGGAAAATGCCCGCGGGAAAAAGGAGTTTTTTTGTTGTTGCTGGTTCTCTTTGGTACAAAACCCGAATTATCCTTGTGGAGTAGCTAACTTCGAGCTAACATTCGACAGTATAAACACAATAACGCGCGATGATGCTCTGCTCCAGGGTTTTCCAATTATCAAGACAAGTGCGGAGCAGGGCAGTAGCTATTTTTAGGTTTTATGATGTACCCACGATAAATATGTTCCCTAGCGTTGTGATGACCCCCGGCTGGGATTTATTATGCCACAGAATATTACCTCGTGGCTTATCTATTATGGCTTTATACATGTGTCCACAATATGAGAAATTGTTGCATTAAAGATACATCGAAATGACATCTTAAAGACTTCGTTACTTTCGCCGGTGTGCATAGAAATTCTAGTAACATGTCTAATCTTCAAAACTTGCTCTTAGTGGCACACTTTCCATATTAAAACGAGGAAATATAATCTTGAAACTGCGACGCTCTGTAACTCCTGTCCCGAATCAATCGGAAATGAATTCTTATCGACTTATCCCCACTTATCCACTGATCCACTGAACTATCAAATGACCAACCGCACCGACCGACACTGTAAAAGACTGGCACCCTGTGGGCCGAAAAAGTTCAATCACGTTTCCGTCAATCAAATCATCCGATTAAAAATCTGGCCGACAGTTCGCAACGCAACGCATCACAACACATCGCACCCCGATAGCTGGGCTTCCGTTTTCCGTGGCAGGTTCTTCCTATTTACGAACACGGGCCCGAGTGGGGTTGGGATGTACAGCAACAACAAAACCCTGAAAAACACCCGAACACATCCTTCAAGCCCAAAACCATGCTGGACGTTGTTTATTCAGGCAAATTGAATTTTCAACAGCGATTTCAGGCGTTCGTTCTGCTCGCTTTTTTCTCCCATTGTGTTGCACAATAGCGTACAACACTCGGTTGTGTGTCCCGCACACCGTCCTTCCTATCCACCGTTGTCCGTTCTTATGTCATCCTAAACAAACATCAACATTGAGATGAGGGCTAGATTTAGTGTGAGCGTTTTTGTTCGTCCAATTTCCTACAACGAGCCATGCCTTACGGTCCAGCAGCGTACTGTGCTGTAGATTCCGAACTCCGCAACACTAATTCGCTACAAGGATATCTTACGGTTGTTTGGTGATTTTCTTATAATTCTACTAAATTGGGTAAATATTTTCTAAACTCTGTTTCGGTAAAAATAAAGCTAGTTTCAGCACTAGGGGGCCGATTATTTCATTATGTTCATTGATTTTGAAGCTCTGTTTTTCGTATCCAGAAGACATGTTTCCGGTTTCCTTGTGTAGTGTTTAAACATCAATGGAGCATCGGCGATCATTGTACAGCACACAATGACCGGACCGGACGGGAAAACCTGGCAAATAAACACAGTGCGCGCGCGTGTTCCGTAAAAGCTTCATCATAAAAAATCCAATTAAAAACTTCGAACCTAATATTTATTACTACACACGGGTTCACACTAACACCACTCGGGCCAACGCACACCTTCCAACCACATCCAACGACCTAAGCACCCAATGGCTACAATGGCGGCCACGAGCGTCGCGTTCCAACCAATCGCGACGGAACCGTAGCAGTAATTCTCATTATGGTTTATTTTGTTGTTTGAAATATAGCCGGTCATAAAGGCAAAATTAATTTTCGGCACATTTCCACCACCCTCCTTCCGCCCTCCTTCCGCTCGTTCGAAAGTAAACCGGGGCCGCCTTGATTTGCCTGGAATCTTCCTTTCGGTGGTCACAGCGAATGCGAGCCTATGCCCGTTGCGATAAATTGACCATCCGCTGCAACGACGCACCAGATGAGTGCCGCCCGGCCATAGTGTGCGTTTTATCGTTAGCGCTCTCGTTAGCTAGAGCTCGCCTCCCGCGAACAAGACAAGTACCATCCGAATTACATCGCACTTCCGTCCAAAATGGGTGGATCCGTTTCTGAGCACTGAAAGTAATATAGCGCGCGGAAAATGCCCGCGGGAAAAAGGAGTTTTTTTGTTGTTGTTGTTGCTGGTTCTCTTTGGTACAAAACCCGAATTATCCTTGTGGAGTAGCTAACTTCGAGCTAACATTCGACAGTATAAACACAATAACGCGCGATGATGCTCTGCTCCAGGGTTTTCCAATTATCAAGACAAGTGCGGAGCAGGGCAGTAGCTATTTTTAGGTTTTATGATGTACCCACGATAAATATGTTCCCTAGCGTTGTGATGACTCCCGGCTGGGATTTATTATGCCACAGAATATTACCTCGTGGCTTATCTATTATGGCTTTATACATTTGTCCACAATATGAGAGATTGTTGCATTAAAGATACATCGAAATGACATCTTAAAGACTTCGTTACTTTCGCCGGTGTGCATACAAATTCTAGTGGCATGTCTTGCTCTTAGTGGCACACTTTCCATATTAAAACGAGGAATTATAATCTTGAAACTGCGACGCTCTGTAACTCCTGTCCCGAAACAATCGGAAATGAATTCTTATCGACTTATCCCCACTTATCCACTGATCCACTGAACTATCAAATGACCAACCGCACCGACCGACACTGTAAAAGACTGGCACCCTGTGGGCCGAAAAAGTTCAATCACGTTTCCGTCAATCAAATCATCCGATTAAAAATCTGGCCGACAGTTCGCAACGCAACGCATCACAACACATCGCACCCCGATAGCTGGGCTTCCGTTTTCCGTGGCAGGTTCTTCCTATTTACGCACACGGGCCCGAGTGGGGTTGGGATGTACAGCAACAACAACACCCTGAAAAACACCCGAACACATCCTTCAAGCCCAAAACCATGCTGGACGTTGTTTATTCAGGCAAATTGAATTTTCAACAGCGATTTCAGGCGTTCGTTCTGCTCGCTTTTTTCTCCCATTGTGTTGCACAATAGCGTACAACACTCGGTTGTGTGTCCCGCACACCCTCCTTCCTATCCACCGTTGTCCGTTCTTATGTCATCCTAAACAAACATCAACATTGAGATGAGGGCTAGATTTAGTGTGAGCGTTTTTGTTCGTCCAATTTCCTACAACAAGGCATGCCTTACGGTTTTGCAGCTTACTGTGCTGTAGATTCCGAACTCCGCAACACTAATTCGCTACAAGGATATCTTACGGTTGTTTGGTGATTTTCTTATAATTCTACTAAATTGGGTAAATATTTTTTAAACTCTGTTTCGGTAAAAATAAAGCTAGTTTCAGCACTAGGGGGCCGATTATTTCATTATGTTCATTGATTTTGAAGCTCTGTTTTTCGTATCCAGAAGACATGTTTCCGGTTTCCTTGTGTAGTGTTTAAACATCAATGGAGCGCAATCAAACAAGCTGTTTGTTTCGAAAACCCAGATTTTTATTGAAACCGTTTTGCTCTGTTGCATCATATGTTGCACCTCTGGGTTTGCAATCAATCTTTCGCACCAGCCACCCAGCATTGATACAGTAACAAGGGGGTGAACTGCACACATATACACACCGGCTGGCCGAACATGACCACACCGAGTGTTCGTTGTGCAACTCAACGATTGATTTACTTTGAGCAAGCAACTTCCACACCAATATTTCAATCGCAAAATGTGTCGTCCCAAGCGCAAACAGTTGCCCGTTCGGGTCAGTGCTGGTGAGTGCTGCAACCGGATGCTTCACAAACGACCAACGCCGATGCAACCGAACCCCGGCAGAGCAGTAGCAATGCAGCAGCTGCAGCAGTCGGTCACGGTCGGTCGGTTCATGCAGCCGTTCTAATGAGGATTGATTGCCGGAAATGCTAATGGTAAACCACAAAAATTGACATCACACTGACCGATGATGGCGCTGCATCGTACGGATGGGTCACAAACCCGGCAAACGGTAAGGCTGCAACAAAGTATTCATTTAATGTAAGCACATCCAACCGGTAAGGAGAAAAACTGCCGATCGAGTTAATTAACTTGTTACACTGGAAAAGTGGAATTGAATATTTACATGGAAATGGTAATCCTCCGGCAGAGGACTTATGTGAAGCAAAACAAAAAAGCCCATTCGATCAATCATAAAATCCACCTTGCTGCAAGCGAGCGCAATTTTTGTCGAAATCAATCGAAACCGTATTAGTGTTGTCGCTGTGCGCCTCAAACTATGCAAATTTGTGCTCAACGCTCCTATCGTTCGTACGACTGTTCCGCGCGCTCTTTGCCCAACTTCCTTGCGCAAGTAATGAAATGATGGATTGATTTTACCCCATCAAACATTCTCGTCAGCAACCACCAACGCTCATGATGAGCTTTTCCAACAGCGAGCGAGAGAGAGAATGGAAAACCCTCCTCTTCATTACGTTAAACTTCACAGGGCGTTTGCTGTCTGGTTGCTGCTAGCACTATTTTCCTGCGATCTTTAGTATCGCACCCCCAACCAGACAACCCAGAAACGCTTCATCAACGTCAGTCACTACCACACATAGAGCACCCATCACCTCCCAACCCGTTCGTTACCTCACAGCGCGAGAAAATTCTGAAGGAAAATGACGATTCCTGAAGGAAAATGACGACCGTGTGTGTGTGTGTGCAGCACAAGCAAAAGCGCACACACAATATCCCGTACCGCATCATATCGAGAGGTGAAGCCAGAAAGCATGATAAGCTGCCGATCCTGGAATGTATGGCGAGGGAGCTAGTGGATTCATTGCCAATCCACAACCACACCAAACCTTCGATTTTACCTCCCGAACATGAAACCCGTCCATCCATAGACGGGAAAAGCAATACCGATGCATGCCAGCGCAAGGCGAGGCATTATCAATCATAACGACCGAAGGAAGCAGCATAAAAGGGTTATTAAACTTTTATTCCTTTCAAGCCATTCATTAACCGGAGCGGCAGTAAGCCTTCCGACTGGATCAAGGCGGAATGAACCGTGCAGCCACATCCATGATCCTGGTGGCTGATACTTGGGACCGTGTGCCGATGTTGTCGCATACGATAATGATACTTAGTGTCCGTAAGCTCCGATGCACAGACCGGCCTGGATGTGCGGGTCACGGTGGATCCACTGCGGAGGATTTGTTGAGTAACGAAGAAATCGACCCAAGCGTCACATCAGTGATGGTGCCTTTGCAATAATGCCAAAAATAAAGCGTTACAATGGAGGGGCGACGATTTGAAACGGGTGTGAAGTACACGGAGAGCATCTCGTCACCCGTACGTATTCGATGACGTAAAACTGATCCCGGATCCATCGACAAAACGGGCCACGGATGATGGATGGACGAAGAGATTCGCCCGGGGCCGAGGATTATGGCGAGGCGTTATCAATGTGACAGTATTTACGCTCCGTTGCCTTGCATCGGGCATCATTAAAGCGTTCCAACACGGGCCCGTGTTGCGACCGGGTCGTCCAACCGGGTTTTACGAGCGTTAAATATGATCGTTTTAAAACATTGTGCGCGACCATTTTACGAGGACGTCCGGGGCGCCAATGGACGAAGTGAAAATCGTGCAATCCGTTTTATAAATCAGAATGCCGTAATCCAAGCGAATGTGGGACAAATGCGATAAATTGTGGGAGAAGCGCAGTGTTTAATGCCACATTGAAACAGTGTGAGGCTGTGCATCGAATATTCTAATATAATTTACATGCAGAGCTATCAGAAGAATGCATACAGCTGTGGTTAATATTCGCATAAAAATAGTATTTCCTCGAATCCGACTAAATTAAGCAATGTGGAAGCTGCTCTATTGATTACCCTTCATTTGATGGTTCACTATGCTGACATGGTTCGTGCAGTTTTTTTTTACCCCACCATCAATTTGATGACTCTTTTTCCCCGTGCTTAACAACCAGCAAACCGATGCTAATCAACCATCCCGTGCGATTAACACACTACTGTGCTGTCCATTCCAAGAATCTACCGGGCCTGCAAAGACCTCGTAACACATGCTCCATCTAACTCCATTATTCCAGACATTCCCCGACTAATGTCGTCATCGGGCTGCTCAGGCACTTCTGGTTACGGATCAACCAAATTGCTGTGCCGGATGAAATGATACGTTATGCCTGACGAATAAAGCGGACGAACACCGGGTCCTCACCGAGCCCCAAAAACTGCCAAGCAAAGCAAAAACACAAAGCTTAACCCATATGGCCATAAAATCGCACCAGCATATAACCCCGTCACAGCTCGGCCAGAGTTCGCGTGGCGGGGGTTTCGTTTTTTTTTTTCTGCGGAACATCTTCCACCACACAATGTCCACATCCGTTCATCTTAATTACAAAACCAGCACCAACCACCGTGACGCAAAGTTGACTACCCTGGACGAAGCCGCTGGGTAGGACAGCCCAGTTACCGAGAGGGAGAGAAAAAAAAGCGCCAGCTAGGCGTTACACTACCAGTGCAGCCACGGTGTTGTTGGAAAATGTTGAACCCGGTGATGGCATCATGAAGCGCGAGAAACACAAAAAAAATCGCGTGCGGTAAAAGAACTCCATCTCCATGAAGTTACCGGCTAACATGTCGGAATCACCTCTGCAAAGTCGGCGAACGGGTTTAACGGTTCTGGCATGGGATGGGACAACCCTTTTGCTGCCGTAAAAAAATGCAAGGGAAAAAGGGCACAACTTGCGGAGAAAATAAAATCCTCACCGTACAACAAGAATGATTCGCCGAAAGTTTTGCGTACCTTTTGTCGGGGCAAGTCTTCAACGCGACCCGGTCTGCCTGAAATCAGCATATGGTCTCTACCGACCTGAATGCGAATATCCCAACATGACCCGAAAAACCAATTCGCACTCTCAGCAAGCAAGCAATTCAACATTCAACATGCTGACCGGCATGGCGCAGAGGCTCGAAATCGAAGAAAAACTAATCTCATAGCCTGGGTGAGAATGGGTTGTGAAAAAAGACGGTTAATTACAGTGCACACCTTTCGCAGTCGGGCCATCGGGTGTTCTGGAAAAGCGTGGCATTCGGATCTGCTAGAGCTTACTCCATTCGCAGGGAACGAACCGCACAGTTTCGCCTGGACGGCTGCATCAAAGCTGTCGAGAAGGATGTCCGGAGGCTTTGCTCAACCGTTCGGCACATCCAGAAATCACCTGTCCATTACTCGGGTTGGCCGATGTTGCCTCGAGTGAACTCGCGCCGGTTTTACTCACCTCTCAAAACGTTGATTGCGTCCGCTAGTTACTGGTCCACGGGCAGTATTAGCACGAAAGAAGCAAAGCATTTTCCACGTACGGTCGGATGTTCTCGGGACCGATGCAATCGCTTGCAGTGTGCGGATCTAGAGCGAGCGACTCCAACCGACCTCCATCCACTACCCTCGATGCTCGGCTCATATCACACTACCACCAGGCAACGGAAACATCATCGATGAGCACAGCCTGCACTGGTGAAGCTTCGCCGAACGATGAAAACAGCAAAAAACGCAACTCCACACGCTTAGAAGATGGGGCGGGTTCGGATAAAGAGTTTTCCGAACGAATTCTCCCACCCCAAAACCGAAACCTCATACACAACGCACAGGTGTGCTTCACACTTTCACACTTTCTCTATTTTCACGCTCTGGCTTCAATTATTTCCGAGTAAACTTGTTCCCGCAACTCGGATCAAGCATTTAATTCTCTTGGATGTACGGGAACTTGCTAGGGATTCTTCTTGCGTATTGCACTAAAATGCGACTAAGCCCTCACATACACACACACGCACGCACGATACACAAACACGGTACACCTTATGGGGAGGAGAAATGGGGTTTTTGGTGTGATACTACGAGGCCAACACACCGCTGCTTCTTGAGACTTTAGAACACTGTTGTAAAACTTTGGAAACTTTCGCCACGCACAATATCACCTTCGGAATCCACGCACGCACGCACATCACAACGGAACTGCGGCACTGAACACAGTGGAGGAGGATCACTTGGTCGGCCCGTGAAGAGTTTCCTTAATTCCTGCACCAACAAGACACACTCACTAGCACTCACTTAACAACGAACGAACGCAACAAAAAACTGCATTTTCTTTCTGTACAGAGCGCACATATCTCACTCGGAGATGTTTCACTGCACACAATTATTACACATCGTAGCTTCCCGTCATCGTTTTCGGCCATTTTAACTCTACTTCATTGCTTTTCTTGCGAAACCCCTGCGTTGGGACGTGTGTGTGTGCGATGTACCGAGCACGAAAGAGAAGCCTATTGCGATGATTTGGTCAAACCTGTGGCGCACCAGAGTAAATTACGTAACTACACTTGTTTTATGTACACTGACCGACACACACTCACATACACGCTCACACACATAGAACGGAGGAATAGTTGACCACAGCTTGGAGATGTCCTTTGCTTTCACTGTAAGAGATCGAGTTCTGCAATCAAAAACAAAAACAATTTTGAAAATAAGCTTGAAGTAAGTACCTTCACAACTTCGAACCTGTTTGACAGTTGTGTGTTGGGGCTTTAAAATTGTTATCTAGTAAAGTCGGAATTGGTATTCTTGCGCAATCCACCCTGAACCACAAAAACCTCCCCCCCCCGAATGGCACTGTAATTTAAAATAGGCTAACTGGTGCCTGATTGTGCAAACTCTGGCAGCAACGCAAACTTTTAACCGCTTCCGGCTCGGCGAGTATTTCAGTGCAGTGCAGCCGACTTTCCACCGGTACCGTAACTGTCGAACTCGTGAATCCTTCGTTTGTTTTTTTTTTTTGCTTGCTCCACAACTGTTCTATTTATAGTCGTGTTCTATATTTATCTTCTGGTCCAATTCTCCATCGTGGCACACACACACAAATAATTTGCTCTGCGCTTTCAGTTGCAGTTTCGTTTCAGCTTCAGTATCTCTCGATCCCGGCAGTAAGTCAAGTCTAGGTTTATTGCGCGTATGCGTCCTTGGCGCCGGTTGCCCTGGAAATGACATTGGAGCGCGGATTAAGGGATTTATAACGATGCTCTTTTCACTGTGGTTAGCGAGCGTGCAGCCAGTCCGGGATGCACACACACAGAGCGCGTTGTAGATGCTGACACCAAAACCCCACCGTACGGTTGCCTCCAATTTGGCAAAGCTCGTAATCCGTGCCATCGGTTTCTATTTATCTGTTTTTGTTGGCTTTCTAGTTCTTGGAAGAAGCGCGAACCGTAGGACAACAATTGGAGGAGCTCACCGTTATTCACTCGACATTGATTGATACTGAGAACTTTCTGGTTCTGATTGTTCAATTAGTTCGTTTGCGATTATCATTTTTCGCTGCCAAAATTTAATGAACCACACTCACATCGAGGGTATCGGATTAAACTAACACACATATACTAGATATCTCGAATGTTCAAATTCCGATTCAATCACGCAAAAACATAATCTTCAATCGGTTTAATGCAGCAGCCATTTCTCTGCAGTAAGAAATGAAACTTACTGTCCGTGGTACCGTGATTTTACGACCTCACTGGAACGCCAACACTGCACAGTAGCCGCCACAGTCGTCGCCTGCACTGACTTGACACGGACTGCAAATGTCAACCGAGCGTTCCGGCGACACACTAGCCGACATTGCACACCACGAATGGGGAACCGCACACACACACACACCAGCACAGGATAGTAGCGTGGATTGGCGCGTGGAACACTCGCAAAATGTCCCAGCATCCCAACCATTCACTCACAGTAGTATTTGTGAGAGAGCGACCGATACCGATACGAAGCAAGAACAACTTTCGAGAACAAAATGTGAGCGAGAGTGTGCGTGCCATAAAACTCTCATCTCACGCGCTCCGACTCTCACCACGTCCATGGTCTCATATACCAGCGCACACTTGCTCACTGGTGGACGCGTGCAAAAGGACACGTTCGGTGCGCTGTATTGGTAGATGCGTAAATATGTGTGAGTTGAAGCACCAGCAGCAGGTTAGAAGTCAACCTCTGAAGCAAACAGAGCGGCTCCGTATGACAAATGTCTGCTTTACTACAGCAACTAACAATATTGTAACACTTTCTGAAGTATTTGCTTACACGGAGGCAAGCGGAAGTACTTCCGAACCCTTGCCGAAACTAGATTAATCGAGCACGGATGCTGACGGAATTCGGAAATAGCAGGCAACATACAAACCACGTAAGACCATGCGGACGGAATCTTCGCCGAAAAGCACATTGCTGTGACCTTGAAAGTTTTGCATTATCTTTGCACGAAATCAGACACTTTGCTTGAACGCTAGTCAAGCTGTTTAACTACCAAATCTTGCTGGTTAGTCCAATTGCACTGTTTGTTAAACTAGACTGTCAGCGAGTTCTACGCAAAAAGAAAGCGCGTCAGAAATGTTGGTGCGTACCGGCATCTGTTTTCTCACCAACTTCGCTCTCTTTTTTCACAGTTTCTACTCACACATGAAACGCTAATCATAAACTGCGGGTATATTATGGCAAGAACTCCATCAGCAACTAACCAGGAAAAATCCGGACCGAACCAAACGACGAGCGCACTCACACACCACGTTTGTGATGCGGTTTTAATTTTCCACTCCAACAACGTTTCACCACAGCAGCAGCAGCAGCAGCAGTTTAGATCCGCGGGTTTTATACGATTTTCCTTGCTCGCCTTCTGACAACGGTACGTGGTGGAGCCAAAAATGGTCGCGAGCATGTGCTCGGAGGTGAAGAAACTGCGGCAAACGCATAAACGCGCGGCCAGTGCCGTACCAATGCGCCCGGACAATGATAATATCGTTGATGATGTTGGGGCCGAACATAATAAAACGACCAAAGCTTAAATATAGTAGCAACATGAGATAAGTCAAACGCAAAACTGGGGGACCGAAATTCGTGATACAAAGTGTGAGAGAGAGTTTTTACAAAATGGTTTTTACAAAAAGAGAATCCCACGAAACGGCTGAGGATGGATCAAGCAGCACACACTAGGGGTTTAAGGGGACTCTCCGATAGTTGCACTAAAGTGGAGAGAAGAAAAAGCAGCGAGAGTTACGACATTTACGATAACGAATCTTCGCTTAATATTAAGCTGGAGCTGGTCAGTTTGGGTCCAGTTGGGATGCTTCGTTTGCCTTATCTGTGCGAATTCTTGTTACTTTTGGCCACACTTTTTCGCGTTAAAGTTTGACTGGTTCAAACGAAATGGATTATCCCGAAGACGTTTCGTTGTTTTGGGTCCGTCACATTTTTTTTTTGCGGAAAACACAACATTATCAACTAGGTCAAGTGAATAACTGAATTCAATTTAAAGAATTTCCCAACTAGAGTGATGTAAGCAGAAAAATGGAGACGTGAAAGCGGAATTGGACAATTCTAGCTAAAACAGACAAATAAATTAATTACGCTAGCGCAACATTGCTTCACACTTTCCTTGTATTGTACCTGATTTGTAGCATCAGTGAGGATAATAAGTTAAGCGTTTGATAAGTGCAAAGAATTCGCTGGAAAAACCTCTTGACACGATTGTTCCAAGTAGAGCTAGAAATCGGAAAATAAGACCGATACCTAAAACTCACCAAAAAGCGTCAAGAAAATCACAAATTCTGTAAATGAAAAGCTTTGTAAACTGTTGCTCCATTTAATGTGCTTCACTTTCGATCGACCATCGACATCAGCGCCATCAAAAATTGCATTCAAAACCGATCGAGACCGTGTTTTTGTATTGCATTTTCGTCCATTGTGTTTCCATTGCACTATTCATCGGGCAGTGTTGATGTTGATGGCGTAGAAAACAATTATGAAAACGATGCAAGTTATCGGGCAACGGAATTCTTCAGGTTTTCCAGACAATCACGCTCGCTCTCTCTCTCTCTTTCTCTCTACCTGTTTACAGCAAAAAAGCATACCAAAACCACCCCATCCACAGCTCCTGAAGCGTAGAATCGATGATAGTGGAAATTTTCCCGAATTGAAATCACCTGATTTGCGTTTCCTTCGGAAACATTTATATCGTTCAGGCAGGATACGGACGACCCGCAAGCGCTAAAGTGCTGACTTCAAGCGGAGCTTAACTCGCGTGGAGATTTCAGCTACTTGGCTCAACCGATCCTGCAGCATATCCTGTCGTATCTCGTCCGCTTTTTTTTTTTGTTGCTACGTGCAACACCGCAATAGCCATTACCTAACCGTTTTGCAGACATTTGCCGCAGACCATGCAGATGTCCGGTCCGTAAGAAGGCATCCGCTTGTTTCGTGCTTTCTTTTGCGCGCGCTACCCAACTCTCCAAGGAACGTCCGAACGGAGGCATCCGTGTACAGCATCCAGGCATGCACTGGGAGTCGAGCACGGAGGTTGGGCAAATTGTTTCTTTTCTCGCAATTGCTTCCACACTATCGTATCGGGGGATGGGAAGAGGGAACCATTTCCCGGCGGTGTTTCTTTAAAGGCAGGCACGCAACGGCACTGGAAGCTCGTTAGGCTAAAAGTTTCTTCCCAGCGGCTCCCGACGGTGCTTGGGAAGCTTGGTTTGTATGCAACGGATGAGTTTTTTTCCCCGTTTTCTTTCACTTCCAAACGGATAAAAAGAATCAGCTCCGTTGCAATGGATCGAACACAAATTTTCTTGTTTTCGGTGGACAGCTCTCGGGTTCGCTGTCGTCGATGACGTCAAACCATCATGTTTTCGCAGGCCGAATAATAAATGTATGTAGGACAAATCGTGTACACTGCACACGAACATACGCGAGAGCGAGCGAGATCACTAAACTGACCCCGACGCCGAATCGAGTGTGTGTGTTTGACCCGAGACAATGGAACAAAAAGCCGCTCATTATCCAGCGATAAATGGTGTCGTGTCGAAACAAATACACTCGCATACTTGAAGGGTTGTAAATTTAAGCTTAACAAGGTGTGGAATATCTTCTGCTTGTACCAAATCGTTTGCCCCCTTTTGTTGGGTAAGCGATGGGAAATCCGCTTGCAGCAACATTCTGAAGAACCGCGGCACGAAACGACCATCAAAATGGAACGGAATTTCAATTCCCAGCGACCAAAAGTCGACCAGGGAAAAAGGCGAACCGGATCCACTGGCTGCCAACGGTTTGATAAGTGTTTCCCCATGTGTCTGTGTATGAATCTGCTTCTTTCTTTCGCTTCTACTACTCTTCTCATCCCTGACGTCCCGTATACGTGTCCATTTATATTGTGCGCCTTGTCTTCCAGCTTCCAGTTGATTGATAATTGGTGGCACCCGCACGCAACCGACCGGGACTTTGCTTCGGGAAACATTTTGCGCAACGAAAAAGGATTTCAGCAGCAGGTAGAAGGAAAGAAAAATGGATCCACTATCGATGGAGCGTAACAGGAACACGTTCCTTACACGGTTAATCAGAACTGGGCTATGCAGTGAAGCGACTGTTCCGTTTTTCCTTTTGTTTTTCTCCTACTTTCGTGGAGTTTTAGCCATTTAAAAAAATTCGACCCGAACTAAACACGTAATGAAAACTGCTCAATCTGATTCAATTAAGCTACAGCTGCAGTTTTATTCTGCACTGCACCTTCCCTGTTCGATGGGTTCGAAACGCGGAACAGGTTTTTTTTGGGGAAGCGGTTCGAACGACTTAAACGAAACAAATTGGTACCGAACAGTACGTGACTGTTTCGTGTGCTCCGTTCTGCATGAAAATTCATCCCACCTATATGTATCAAACCCGAGAGCAAAAAATGGACAAACACAAAACGCAACTTTGACTCAATTATTTTAAAACTCCCTCAAAACGCTTGTGTGCCATAACTTCGCACATGAGTTGATACGCGAGAAACAAGTGTCATTAAAGTGTGGTGCTAAATAAAATGGCCACGCTAGAAACAAAACAGCAAAAGCAAAATTCAATGCATCAAAAACTCATCCGCTTGTCCGCGGTGACACCACCACGAACCGAAGGAAAAAACGAGTCATACAAATAACATAACTTGCCAACAACAATTGTTTCGCACCGTACAGTATTATGTCCGGAAAAATGTTCTGACTCTCGATAATGGCGCACACAAAAAAAAAAACGGGAGGACACAAAACAACTACGGGTTCCGGACGGTGATGTGTCGCCCGGATTAAACCATTCGGGTAAACTATGACAACATTGTTCGCAACTCATCCATGCACCCACACACACACACCCACTAAGGTTTGGTCGAGTGGCGTACGGTGAAGAGCGCTGAATCAACAGTATATCACAATAAACTATTACCGAATACAAAACCTTTTTTTTTGTTGTCTCTCCGTTTTCTCATCCCAAAACTCCCGGATCATGGATTGGGGTAACGATTTTTCCGTAACGTAAAAGCGGGTGGAAAGCTTGAGTGAATAAAAATAAAACTAGGCAAAACTGGCCAGCTATAAAACACATCTACAATGGAGCCGGTGGGAAGGAATTTTCGCTACAAACACTAAACGAAACTAAACTTCCTTTAGTGTTTTCTTCTGCCTGTTTTGGTTCTATCACAATTTTTTGCTTCTATTTTGTATCCGAAAAAACACACCACCCTTACCTTAGTCGAAAACCCCTTTTTTCTGTGTGTATGTGTGTACCGATGATGGTCCTCCGAAGTTGCTCCATGCGTAAAATTCTTTTCAAGTACAGCGCACCACAGCACCGAGCACCGAGGGAAAAGAAGAGCGCGTTGGAGTTAAAGGAAAATGCGGAGGCGGCCGCTGGACATGGGCAGAAGCATATAATTTGAGGCTGTGGTTTTGCCGTTCATGAACCGTAACATATTTCACACCTTTCTGACCAGAAAAAAAAACACCGAAAAGAAAACGCTTTCACCAGTGTGGGCGAGCTGAACAAAAACAACAAAGGAAAACCCACCGAAACAATAGGGAGAGAAACTCTCTTGCTCACTCTCTTTCTCTCTATATATTTCCAAAAGGAAACAAATAACAAAAGTTTTGGAAGAAAAAATAAAGTACCACAACAAAACTCCTTTCGGTGCTGTGGCCGGTTCTTCGGTGTTGTTGCAACTTAAAAGTGAAGAGAATGCTGTCCACAAAACTCTCCCTTTAACGACTATGTGTCACTTACCCGGTTGGTTGGTTGTTTTTTTTTGTTTTGCGTAAAATTTCTTCAACCTATTACCCTCGTTTGCCACAAACTCTTCAAGCAACACACACACACATGACAAAATGAGTACAATTTAATTTACTTCGAAGCTACACAGAAGACTAACAGAGCCAGTGGTTGCCGTTTAATCTTACTGCCGCGGGCTGTGACTACGGTGACACGATCGTCGCTAGTGTCCCCGTGCGATGACTTGGATAATTTATGCTTGTATAGCTTTTCTTGGGTATGGCGACTTTTCGGCCTCAAGTGAACCGAAAGCCCCGGTAGCCCAAGATGCCATTGCGTGCCACGGTTCCGGCACGCTAATGTCGTTGTTTGTCGCCAAAAATTTGCCTCAAAACTTACCGAGCGAATGAAAGTTAACGATTAGGATGGCTTCTGCTTGGCCCCGGTGGTGTACTGTGTGTGTGCGCGCGTGGCCGGGGGAAAAAGTTGCGCCACACAAGAAAACCGTGCACTGTTCAATGGCGCAGTTAATAGAATTATTATGTCCACAGGGGCCAACAGGAACGCCAACCCGAACGCCAAACAAAAACACATCAAAGCACCGGGCGCTAAGCGCTCAGGCACGAAACACACACAAAAACAACTCCGACCGACCGCTGGACGATCGTCCAATAACTGGCAATGTCGGGGGTGTATGTTTTAGAAAAGTTACGCGGGTGTTGTTGAGCTTTTGTCGCATAGCGCACGCCTCTTTTCGGGTCGGATTTTACGCCTGGCCCGGCCGCGGCTGGGCAAAACTTTGGTTTTCCGGGAGTCAATGCTTTTTGTTAGCTAAATAATTTATTGCACCACCACTAAATAATGGGGCAGCAGCGCAGCGTACATGTGTTGTGCGATAGGTTTGTTTATGCACACGGCCACGGAGTGTTGAGATTTTTGTTTCGCACCAAAAATATATGCTCGCCAATGGTAGCGGCCGGTTTATTTCTATTGTGTTGTTTTGGGTAACCACATTAGAGCTAGCAAGCACTGTTTATCGTACAGAACATGCTCAACTATGACTTGAGATAGTTATGTAGTCGCGCTTTTCAATGAAGTTTATAAATAAAAGTCATAAGGCTAGCACGATCACGATTGTTGCAAAACCTTTTTCGTGCGAAAAGAATACCATGATTTATGTACTTTTTTTGATACTAAATACAACCACAATTATTAGCTTTTATGCAAAGTTCTTATCAAATACATTTGCCAAAACATGTTAAATAAAAATAGATTGTTGACGCTGTGAACTGTCAAAAAATTATGATCCATTCTATTGACCGTTCTCGAGGCGCTTGCTATAAGGGAATATTATGGCGATCACGCTTTATCGGAAAGAACGTGTCAGAGGTGGTTTCAGTTTCATCAGAGGCAATTTTAGTATGGAAGACGAAGAACGCTCCGGACGGCCAACAAAGTACGAAGACCGCAAATTGGAGACAGGACTTAATGAAGACCCGACCCAAACATAGATTCAGCTGTGCAAATACGTTTGGAGTTACTCAGCCAGCCATATGTCAGCGTTGAAAAGCATTAGGCATGATCCGGAAGACAAGGCATTGGGTGCCACATGAGCTTAAGCACCGTGACATAGAGCCCCGTTTGGTCACCTGTGAGCAACTGCTCCAACGGCATAACCGGAAGGGTTTTTAGCACCGGAGTGTTACTGGCGACGAAAATTGGATTTATTACGACAACTTAAAACTTCAAGCAACAGTCCTCGACACCCAAACGAAACGTTCATGGCACCAAGGTAATGCTGTGTATTTGGTGGGACCAGCTGGGTGTAGTGTACCACGAACCAAACGAAACCATCACGGATACCGCTTACCGACAACAACTTATACGTTTGAGTCGTGTATTGAAGGAGCCTCAGTACGTTGCCCATTTGGGCCTATGAGGTTTGGAATTAGGTAAGCAAAAACCGTCAAAACTTATTTATAGACCTGATAGTAGAGACATTATAGCTTGTAAGTAGGAGAATTGGTTTAAAATGAGAAAGCTTTTTAGAAGAGTATATAAGATAAATTAGAATAGGGAAGTACATAGAAGAAAATAGGTTGAAACACATCCAAAAGATGATAAATTATTAACAACGAATTTCCCAAACCGGATTATGATTAGGGACACGTTTAATTACCATTTATCCACACATTTGTCTGGAAGTGACGTAAATAATTATTTAATGATGTTTAAAGCTTGTTAATCTTCAAAACATTCTGTGCTAACCTCTTGTGTCAACATTGTGCTTGAAATCGGGAAAAAATAAAACACCAACAGCAAATGTATTTAACACGCTCGGTCAATCTAAATATTGAAGTAGTTCGCCCCAAACACGGTGCATAATTCTAACCCTCCCGTACCGTACTTTGATGGTGCAATAATCAGTAATAGCAAACGCCCCTTTGTATGCGCAAATCCACACCGCAAAACAAACATCACGAAAGCAAACAGTCACACGGTGGCGCATCATTATTTCTACAACTCTGGAATTCGTTTGGTGTGCTTTAGCGCGTGTGTGTGTGTGCGTGTAATTTACCATTTATTACAAGCGTATCAACCCAAATTCCGATACTATCCACACGCGATGTAATGCATCCGTCATGGCGTGTAATGATACTGAAGCAATGATGCGAACGGCCATTAATCGGAAATGGCCACATCCCGTCCATCATCGATTGCAATTAGTGTTACGTATCGGATACGGCTCTAAATTAGATCACCTCCATATCGTAGCTCATTTTCCAACTCACAACCGATAACAGCACCATCAACTCCTTTCCCATTCTCGGGGGCGGTGGTATCGGCTAACATTGGCTAATTCGGTTGAATAAATTTCAAAATCACTTCCTTTCTTTTTTGCAGGCGAGAATGTATCTTTTTTTTTGCTCTCGTTCGTTCGTGCCGGAAGTGACAAACGATCCCAAAAGTCGATGGTTGACTTGGTTTCTTTTCTTTTTTTTCCCGTTTTCGCATCCCAATCTCCCACACTGCTCGGCTCGTTTTAATTGTACTAAGCGTACGATATTTATGACGCCTTCGTTAGAGCCTTTTTTTTTCCTCCCGGAGCGTCGTCTCTGTGTGCCTTTGCGCCAGCCAATGAAGAAGAAAAACTGGCGTGTCGTGTGTCTTTTGCCCGTCGAAGAAATGGTGTGTAAGAAAGCGAGCGAGCGCGAAGGAACGGCATGATTTTCCACCCGGGAACCATGCTAATTTAATCAAAGACAACGAGTTATCTCCTCGAAAGGATGTCGACCCTCACGGCTCCATCTCGTGTCCTTATCACTCTCGAAGGGTTTGGCTGTGTGCGGGCCCGATGCACCTCTTTCCAACGCCGATCAATCTCCATGCCACCGTGCCAGCCGTTGTGGGTGGGGGCACCGCTCGAACTGAGACCATAATTTTCATCTTCTTCGCGCCTCAACTCCTTCTGTCGCGATTGTGAAGATTTATTCAACTCGTTTCCATAACTTACGCGCCATACATCATCGTGCGTAAGCGCTCGCTGCCGTGTACCGTTAGTACACGAAATAAATTCTAACCCATCCACGGTCCCATTTTCCCTTCCACACCATCCTCCTCCCCGTCCATCTCGAAAAAGAAACGCCGAAAAGGTTGGCAGCTTGCGGACATCTTTACGATAACCAAGCGAACGCGCCGCGTCCGAATTTTCCGACCATTTCACGCCTCGAACAGGGGATGCTGGTGCTACCATTGTGAATGCCATTTCATTCCCTCGGCAAAAAAAAATCCTCCATTCTGGCGGGGGGGTATCAAATCGTCTTGTCGAAAAGTTTCTTGTCGCTCACAGTTGAGTTCGAATAGGAGCTAAACGCACAGAAAAAAATGGAGCTCCGACGATATACACCATTTCCATTCGTTGCGAAGAACCATTGCAGATGCCATTGGTTGAAGGTTCAAGTGGAGGAAATAATGCGCACGCCACAATCATACTGACACAGTACGTGTGGTGAGAAGCGAATGAAAAACACTCACACAAACGATCCAAAGAGACGCAATGCAATAAAACTTTTACAATGTGGTTTTCTTAATTGGGTGCGGAAGTAGTAGGACCTAGTGTGCCCAGTCAGCCCGCCGTGTGCACCGTTGTTCCGGGAACAAACAATCGCTTGCGTGCGAAACCGAGCAATAAACTGTCTTATCCTATAGCGCACACACACAAACGACCAGGCGTCTCCATTTCGTCCATCCCAAAAAACCCGAAGCGGTCAAAGGGTTCGCTCAATCTCGCTTCAACTACAAGTCGGGGGTCGTACATTTGAATCAGGCCAACCGTTTTTTTTTTCGCTTCACCAGCCACACAATCACACTGATACATTCGCACTTTTAGGGCACCAGGCCATCACACAACGCTACTGATCGATGGAGGCGCATGGTCGGTCACGATGCTGCGATGGAGCTTGTTAAAAATAAACCATCGTTACAGTGACGACGAAGCACGCACACCACAAAAGAAACAGCCACCCTACACCAAGCCTCGTACTACACCGAACCCCAAGAGTCGGGCCGAGCAGTTATAAAAGATGAGCCATATAATAATGTTATACGTGCAGCTCGGTACAATACCGAAACTGGCCCATATAAAATGGCAGCCCAGGCGGCGCAAGCTTCCAGGAGAACCTGCAGGACGCAAATCCGACACAGCCGACCAACCGAAACCGAGCATGGGAGGAGGGAGGGGTTCGAAAATGGTTCCACACAACGATAACAAGTATGTTCAATCCTTCGTGCTGGTACACACACACACACACACACACACACACACACAGTTGCAACTGGATGCTGACGTTGTCCGAAGGACGATGACGAGCGTGTGCCTGGACGGGCACATAAATCACGGGACTTTTAGTTCTTTAATTTATCTGTCCACTGTTTGGCCGCCGCTTCGGCAAACGGAGTCAGCACGTGTTGGCCGGATCGCGTGTGCTATGCGTCGGAAGATGGTTCCGGCCCGCTGCTAAGGCGGGAAAATTGAAATAGGTTCACGTAACAATCGTTACGGTTTTTCCTCATCAACACGCTTCGTTCGGTGAGGGATGATTTTGCTCGTGTGCAGTACGCGTCGACATAGCACGTCTCGGAACGGCGGAAGGCAATGAATTTACCCACCCATCCCCCATTCCATTCTCCACAACTACTAGCTTTCCATCAACAATCTTACCACCACTACTACCACCACCAGCGTTCTTCAGCATCATCATCATCGTCATCATTGCCACTGCCGGCTGGTACGCACGCTGGTCCGATGGAGGCGGATTCGGGCCTTTTTTATTAACATTGACGTGAGACAAATAAATTTATTATTACTTTTAGCGCTTACATACCACGATGCAACGGAGCGCATGATTCGCCACTCACTTACATTACGCTGTATTACATTCCACAGTCTTAAAGCAATGGGCGGCTGTCGGAGCGATATTTTTCGGGAGCTTTTGCCGTGTGGTACAGTGGTTCCGTTTGTGCCAGTTTTGGATGGTCATGAATTACAAGGAAATTTTACACGAATATCTAAGTAAAAGTCATATTATATCTATGTAAAGCCTAGGTACATTGTCATTCATTTGAAATATCGTTCTTGGAAGTTAAAAAATGTCCTTTATATCTTGAAACAATTTAAAATTGGGCTCTATGGGCTCTAACCGAAACAGGAAAACTTGTCCCAAAACGTGTGACAAATGACTCTCGATGACTGACTGACTAGTTTTGTATGTCTGTTTTCATGAAAAGCTAGCAACATTTCAGTTTGAAAACGTCAAAACACATACAGAGAAACTGGCTTAGGTCATCAAAGAACTTACTTACTTACTTATCAGGCGCTACAACCGCTTCGCGGTCTTGGCCTGCTGCAACAATCCTCGATACCGCTCACGGTCTAGCGCCGTCGTCTGCCAATCCATTATCCCGGCCGTTCTGGCGGACGCATCAACGCCATCACTCCATCTCAGTTTGGGCCTACCACGCCTCCTCTGTCCATGTGGACGGCCTAAAAGGACTTTACGGGCTGGGTCGTCCGGTGCCATTCTCATGACATGACCAGCCCACCGGAGCCTGGCGAGCCTAATTCGCTGCACGATGGTAAGATCACCGTACAGCTCATAGAGCTCGTCATTGTAGCGGCTCCTCCATTGTCCTTCCACACATACGGGGCCAAAAATCCTTCTGAGCATCTTCCTCTCGAACGCGGCTAAGAGGGTTTCGTCAGTTTTGGACAGAGTCCATGTCTCAGAGGCGTATGTGAGTACTGGGACTATAAAGGTTTTGTACAGTCCCAGCTTCGTCCGTCGCGACAGGTATTTTGAGTGGAGAAGTTTCCTAGTGGAGAAAAACTTATCATGTTTAATTTTAAGCTAAGTCGTCTGACATTGCGTGGTTATGGAGCAAAAAAATGCCAATTTTAAATTCAGATTAAAATTAATTTAAAAATCTTTTTAAACTAAAGGATCTTTACAATGTCTCAGAGGTACACAAGCTGTGTAGTTATTTATCTTAAAAGGAAATTAAATGAATTCTGTCCATCCAGAGATATCTGACTTCCATGACCAAATTTTGCGTCTAAATCTTGTGTCCAGGCGAACGACCTGATTGGATACGATTGAAAGTCCTTGCGTGAGAAATACAAGTATCTGTCTCATTCCAATTCACGAAGTAATGTACTCAAACTTCTTACAATAGTTCTTGAATTTCTTGAACTTCAAATATCTTCAAATCTTCCCTCCCCATCTAAAGAACCAATTGAAACAAATCTTTTCCACCAAACTTAAGGGTCATATGCACATAAACTTTAGACCACAAATCATACTGGATCAATTATGTACAACATAATCGTCAAACTTTGTAATTCAATTTTCTCGTCCTCTTACAAACGCTTGAGAGTTTGCATATTTCATACTGATGCTTCTTAAAGCTTTAGGAAACTCCCCGCTACCAGAGCTAGATCATTAAAGACTCATTAAAGTTGCAGGTCGTAGCCCCGGTAGTACCCATATCACCATCTCGAGTGCCGTCAAAGTTTACACTCTCTCGCTCTCTCGCTCTCGACCCATTTCCTTCCAATAGATAACGGCCATGCTAAAACTATTACGTGCGAACTAACCTCGGTCGTCGTCCACCACGGCACCAAAGGCCATAGCGTCGGTCACTTTTGCTATGTGTGATTAATTACCGCAACAATTTGCGCTACCTATCCGGACGACAATAGTTCCCCCAGCGGTGACCTAAGGGATGAAGCTGTGTCCAGCGCCTGCAATCAACTCCTTCTTTTCGCAAGTCTTGCACCGTTCCCACAAACCATGTCAGAACTCGCGACCAATGATTGATGCTGTGAGTGTGATAATTTTTTTTTGTGTGGCCATCAACACCAACTTTGGTTCTGCATTAGCAGCTGAAGGAAGGGAGAAGCAAAAACGCTTACAAGAAAACGAGCATAATGAGCTGGTGCGAGAACCGGAAATCATCATTTAAGATACACCAGAGCAGACAGAGACTGCCGGTTCCCCTCGGGGGAAGAAGTAAAGCGCGAAAGGATGCTCGCGCTCACAGACCAGATGTCAGTAAAGTGCCCACAGTTCCTCGGCGACAATGCGTAACAGCGGTTCCGTGAGCATTTTCATCCTTCGCTGTTCTGCTCTGTCTGTTTCCTTCTGCTTTGGTGATACTTTTGCACTCTGTGTGTGCCTCTGCTGCGAACTCTTTTACCGACCATCGACAGAAGAAACCACTCTCACATTCGCAATCCATGCTAATGGGATACTCGGTCCCAACATTGTTCCATTTCCGAAATTCCTTCCCCGGTGCCGGCGTTCGCTTCTCTTGGCGTTAGTAGCAAATGGCATGAAATTGATGAATGATGTTCGACTCGTGAAAAACCAGAAGCACCAAACCGTACCGAAGCTCCCATTAGAGTGCTGCACATGTGCAGCTGATGGGGACACAAAAAAATGCCATCGGTATGGGGAGACCTTCAAGCTAATTGAATCACATTCTTCTACTTCCACCAGCATCGCTGGAAACATCTCTTTAAAGCAACTTCCAGAGTGCTGTTCGTCTACATCTGCCAAGCGTAAACGAAAGTATATCAAATAGATCTGTTTCATGATCTGTGCGTCAGCGTAACGCATGCAGCAATTACAGTCGCGCAATCATAAAACCAGCACACCATAAGTTTGCCCGTCTCCATCAAGCTGAATGTAACCAGTTTTCCAAAACAGCTTACCCTAACTACACTTAACTAAATTGACGCTGGTGTAATGACTGTGCGCCATCAAAATATCCAACCATCTCCCCGTGTGCTCTCGTGTAACTGGATGCGCCGTCAAACACCTACTCCACGCTAAGCATCGCTCGAGCAATGTCAAGGGTTATTATGTGGGCACTTGAAAATATTATTATTTAACATAATGCGCCTCATTTCGCCGTAC